>JADLZN010011500.1:0-40811 GCA_018155175.1 Sinocyclocheilus anophthalmus
CGCCGGATGACCGACGAATTGGGATCTCGCTTGGAGAGACCAATCCACTTCGATTATAAGCTAAACGAGCCAATGCACATTGGCATGCAATTATTGCATACAGCTGCTGCTGATCACAGCGTGAGTATAAGTAGGCAGCAGATGCGGCGCATATTCAGGTTTTCGCTAAGGAGACGAGCCGGTGACCCGGTCGCTCAGCGATGGTACAGGAGCTGTGGTGACGGGACGTGACATCTCCGTTCACTCCTTCAGGGAACGAGGATTACATACATAACCGAGACGTTCCCTCTCAGTCGGCCACTCTCGACGTCACGTCGGATGACCAACAAAATTGGGATCCTACCAAAGGGCCACAGCTACCGCCCCTCCCAGTGTCCTGTGGAAGCCACCTGCGCTCCTACTTTTTGGCATAGGCCAGGGCTTACCACAAGAAGACCAGCTACTGCTACTATGGCACTAACCAATGAGTAAGACTGGATAAAAACTGGGAAACGTACCCGTTCTACTTGGAACAGGGGCGTTACGTAAGCTCGAACCTTCCCGAAGGAGGTTCGGAAGCAATACACATATGAACATACCTTAGGTGCATATGGAAGAATGGAGATGATTGAACCCTCTTGGAATGGCAGAAATCTGCCCGGGGAAAAACAGCGGGGCTCAAGGCTATACGTGAGCACTTTACAATATGGGATCCGCGAACTAGGGATCAGCGACATATGGAAACCCAAGTTCTACCAGGTTCCGAGGATCCAAACCGAGGTGAAGGCCGGGCGCCGGAGTTCCCGCCAATCGTTGGCCGGGAGGGACGGAGGGACACTCAACAAGGGGTTACTATAGGGAATCTCTGAAGTGGTTATGAGGCGAAGCTACGACCTGGAAGAGGCGGGGCCATCTCCGTGCAATCAATGTGTGTGATTTGGGTAGATGGTCGGGTATAGTGTACTGCTGAACCCAACTGAGACCTGAGGGGGCCAGCTCACACATGCAGGTGGGGATTGATGGATGCTCATTATTTTCTCATTTTGGTGCTCCACTGAAGTAGTACAAAGCTTAAACTCTCTCATTTGTGTAGTGGTAGATCCCTCCATTGTGGTTAAACGGTTGATTTCACTCCCACAGTGAGCAAGGACGGTATAAAGCCGGCCAGTCTGGCACATCCCTATATTTGCTCGTAACATGAGCATGTTGCAAAGATTATCTGCAAAAGATGTGTTGAAAAGATTGTGTGTTGCTCCACTGAAGGACAAAGCTACTGAAATGTATAGAATAAAACATAGGAGAGATAGAGGCCCTTGACCAGATGTGGCTAGAAACTGAAAGTCACCACCAACAGATTCGATTTTGGCAGCTTCGGGAGGGCAGTGCAGAGATGTGAGCAAAAGCATGATGAGAATTTACAGAGGCTGAATACAACACAGTGGCGTTCTGAATGAGCTTGGCTGGTCATGTGACAGCTCTGAACAGACCAACTAGAAGATTTGCTGCTCACATACAACCCAATTTCAACTAGACTGAATGATGCAAAAGGTGGTCAACAGGGCCACACAGATTCAGAAGAGATGACTGATTTATTGTAATTTATAGTCCCTCCCCTTACAAAAAGTAACCATGGTTTAACTACAAATAAAACAACAAAACATGGTTTTGCTACACTAACCTTAGTTTAACCATGATATTTGTAGTAAAACAGTGGTCATACATTTTGGTAGATATGCAAAAAAAAACATGGTTACTTCACTTTTACTATAATAAAACCATGGTTAATTTTTGTAAGGGTTACAGCTGTTCTTCCCCATGGTAATCTTAAACCTACAACCTGAACACAAACCCTGAATTGTGCCCAGGTCACGCAGATATACGGGTTTTTTCAAGCAGAAAAGTGCAAATCGTAGTGTTTTTTTTTACACAAAACTGCTAAAATTAGAGTAATAATAAAAGGACCTTTTGATATTATTTTCTCCTAAAACTCTAAATAGTGACTAAAACCACAACAGTAGTTAGATTTTTTTTTTTAAACATTAAAAAAAAACTTTTTGTTTGGAAACAAAACACTAAAACACCACAAAAAACACTGATAGGTCTGAAACAAAATTAAACCACCACTAAAACACCACCAAACACACTTTTATTTTGGAGCCAAAACATTAAAACGCTACCAACAATACTGTTAAGCTGAAGCCAAAACACTACAAAAAAACACTGATAAGTTTGAGCCAAAACACTAAACCGCCACTAAAACACCACGAAAAACACTTTTATTTTGGAGCCAAAACATTAAAACGCTACCAACAATACTGTTAAGCTGAAGCCAAAACACTACAAAAAAACACTGATAAGTTTGAGCCAAAACACTAAACCGCCACTAAAACACCATGAAAAACACTTTTATTTTGGAGCCAAAACATTAAAACGCTACCAACAATACTGTTAAGCTGAAGCCAAAACACTACAAAAAAACACTGATAAGTTTGAGCCAAGACACTAAACCGCCACTAAAACACCACGAAAAACACTTTTATTTTGGAGCCAAAACATTAAAACGCTACCAACAATACTGTTAAGCTGTAGCCAAAACACTAAATCACTACAAAAAACACTGGTAGGTTTGAGCCAAAACACTAAACCGCCACTAAAACACTAAATCACCACCAAAAACACTGTTAGTTTTGGAGCCAAAACTCTAAAGCACCACCAACAAGACTGTTAAGTTGAAATTCTGAAAAAGAAAAACACTGGTAGGTTTGAGAAAAGTATTCTAGACTATCCCAAACAATAAAACACCTCCAAGATTGTTAGATTGAAGCTAAAACACAGCTAGATCTAAAACACTAGATGCCAAAACACCACCACCAGACTGCAAGGTTGAAGCCAAAACACTAAAACACCACCAAAATCATGATTAGGTTGAACGCAAAACAATGGATCTGTTCACAATTGGGGTAAAATGTCCCTCTAGCTTTTAATCAAAACAAATTTATTTTACCATGTTCTTTTGCACAAATTATGTTTCACCATCAATATTGTATCATAATAATTTCTAAAAGTGGTCTTTTAGGCCCTTTGTACCCTATTACGCAATGATGTGTAACAAATATGTGAGGAACGCTCACCAGAATGGCAGTTTAAGTCATTTACACAGAACATTTAGATTCATTGCACAGAGGTGCACATTCAAACAGATAAACATCGTATCCTGCAGTATGTTCAGCTATAATTGGAAGCTTGTGTGTAAATCTGGCAGGTGATATGTGCATAAATCAGCATCATTTTACAGCATGCTGCAACATTGAACAGCTAAGGAACTGAGTGAACATCACTGGGCAGTTGCAGGTTGAGGGACCTCACCAGAATATTTATATCCTTCTGTCAGGAATGCCATTTTAGAAATGATGCTGCTAAATGTCCAATGAAATCATGAATTAAGTGGAACATTTAAAAAAAAAAAAATATTGAGTGCTGCCAATTTGTGTGTTCGGAATACAAAGGGATAGTCAGATGTTAAAGCACGTTAATTACTGACATTAATTCAAAGCTATGCCAGTGCATGAGGCATATATGCCAAGCACAAATAGATGTACTGTAGACTATTCATGCAGAGGACATTGAAAACTAAGCAAAATTGCTAAGTGTAATAAGTGCATTTATCAAATCAACCTGTTTAATCACTCCACATTATTCTTAAACTAATATCTTAAATGTAATGTTAATTACTAGCAGAGACAATAGATGTGCATATAAATTCTACAAGTGAGAGGAATCAGATAAGATAACCTGTGATAATTAAAATGGTTCATTATCTAAGTGGCTAATGCCTGAAGGTTATCAGTGTAAAATCTCTGGAATGAGATGAGTGATATTCCCTGGTAATGTGTGCAAAGCAAATCATTTTTGCATTTGATATATTCAATTAATATTTCAGGTTATCAGTAAAAAACAAATGTTAATCTGTACTAATTTATGTATTCAAGTCAAATAAAGGATGGAGCCAAAACACTTAAAACACTGCTAGGTTGGAGCCAAATCACTAAAATGCTACTGCAAATGTTGTTAGGTTGGAGCCAAATCATTAAAACACTTAAAAAGGAAAAGAAAAAAACTTTTAGGTTGGAGCCAAAACACTGAATCATCACTAAAAACAATGTTAGGTTTGAACCAAATCACCAAGGCAAAAAAAAAACATTCAGATTGGAGCCAAAACCAGTTAAGCATGATAAAAAAAATACTAAAACACTGCAAGGCTAGAACCAAAACACTAAACCAAAGCAAAAAATACTCAGGTTGGAGCCAAATCACTAAAGGTCAGACCGTCAGAGTAATACTTCCGTTTCACATGTACTTTATATGTGCACATGCGCATTGACTTGGTTTTGCACTAATCAGTTGTACAATGTGGAAGCATTGGCCCGGGATATTGTTTCACAGTAGACACAAAAATTAAAGAGACAGAACAACAAAATAGCGAGACTGAAACAACAGCAGACAGCTGCATTGACCAGCAAAATGGACTATACTTTGAAAAGCTATGTGTAAAAACTAAGTATACTAGGGCTGTAAAACAACACAAAAGCAATTAGGTTGAAAACAAAAACACTAAAACAGCACAATAAACACTGTTAGGTTAAAACACCCTTTGCTCCACCCAAACTTCCTTTAGCAAGAGGAAATACATCAACACAGGAAAGAAAACTGAACTCGTTAAGCAATTTCATGGGGTCTTTAATGTCAAAGACATGAATGTGCTGTACATTTAATTTTATAACTCCTAACTTTATAAGAGCTAACCTTTATGTGAGCTACCTGATTATCAAATGGCAAACACAGTGACAACCTTCAAAGTGAGGGAATAGCATTTCCTTTGCTATTACTCTGTTCTTTAAATCCGCTTCAGCAGCTCTCATGGTTTCGCATCCTCCTGCACTCAAAGGGCTCATTTGCACATCTTTGGAGGCTCTGGGGTGCCATGGAAGTCATTCACCCAAGGAACTGAGCCAGCTTTTTTGGCCCGTTTCAGATAGCTGTGGGTGTCTGTACTAATGGCCTTCAATCTTGCAGAGTTCTGCCCGCCCTCCCAAAACTCTCTCCTCCTGGCCTGAGGAAGAAAAGGTACTGCCACTGCCAGTGGAGTCGTGCAGCGAGTGATCAGAGGGCTAACTAGAGCACAGAAGCCATGCGACGTTGTCCCCACTGGTGGCCAAAATACAGCCATCATCCATGCTCTTAACTGTAACGTTCTGACCCAGATAGAACACCATTTTTAGCCACTTCGCAATACCTGGATGAGATTTTACAAACAGTGATATGTATGGCAGTCAGTGATGAGGATATCTATTTGGATGGCTGCCATGGCGTGGTGTAACCTAGTGGCTAATGTTCTGGGCTAACAACCAAAAGGTTGCAGGTTCAAATCCAACAAGGACTTTCTCCAAAGGGACTGTTCCTTCGATGTATGTGAATTGCATAGATGAAAGAGTCTGCTAAATGGAAAGCTCTAATCAGCTTTCACTGTTTTCCTGCATGCAAAACATTGAGAGGAATCTGTATTTCCACAGTCTGAGACATGACCTATTTGTTTTACTGCTTTATTTGTTACACTGAAAAGCTGCTTTGACACAATCAGTATAAAGGTGACTTGACACATTTTTTCCGCATGTTTTTTCCAATGTGTTATATGGCTCATATCTAAAGTGCCCTTTCAGTCCAACATAAGGTCCCCCATAAGGTGATTTCTAGGGAGGCAGAACACCCCCCCACCCTCTCTCTGACCATAAGAATTAAACAGGCATTTTTGGTAAACATCCTCTTTCCAAGTGAAACTACATACAGTGCAGTATTATAAACAAACAGCAACACATTCAAGACTTGGTAGCACTTTATTTTGATAGTCCACTTTAGACATTCAACTACCTATAAATAACTTTGCAACTACATGTCAGCTAGCAGTCATTAGAGTAGCCTAGTAGACTGTATTAGAATTAGTAGACTGTCTGCTTAATACCAAGAATATATTTATATCTACCAAGAATTTATTTTGACGATCACTCAACAGACATTCTACTGACTATAAGTAACTTTGCAAGTACGGCAACTTATTCTACTAACCCTAACCTAACAGTCTACAAATGCTCTAATTAGAGTTAGTTGACATGTAGTTGCAAAGTTACTTACAGTTGTCTAAAGTGGACTATCAAAATAAACTGTAACCAAAGACTTAAAATAATTATGACGCAAACTCACCACTTGCAAAAGTCTTGTGTGTATATGTGAGTGCGCAAGTTTAATAGGGACAACATGAAGAAAGAGAGGCCAGGAAGGCCAGGTTGTAAACTTGTCATCTTTAAATCAAGCAGAGTGCTTCACTGGCTCTTGTTCCAAAACCCGAGAGTTATGTCGCATATGGACAAAAAAAAATGTTTTGGTTCAGAATGAATCACTTACAAACCGCATTCTGCTGGGTATGACCCACATTAGTGTGTTTCCAGTGGCCCTAGTTCAATGTCCTGTTGACAGCAGGCAACACGAAGAGAGCTACTTGTGCATGCTAACGCAAGAGAGAACGACAGACCGGGAGAGGGAAGGAGGCAGAGCGAGACAGAGAGGGAATGGAAGCAATTACCAGTGTGTGAGCATCTGAGGTGCATCCAGAGGCTACAAATATCAATCTGCATGATCCGCACACAAGTGAATAGAATATGATAAGAGGGCCCCCTTGTGGCTATGTAAGTGAAATGGTTGTTGTTGAGGTCAGAGTTTGGATGGCCTATTTAACCTCTGCTGTAAAATCATTAGGGGGCAAAAGTATTCTGTATAGATGGCCTTTCAAAAGAACTGTGTATTCTGGCATGTGTATATATTATATATAATAGATATATAGATATAGTATAGATATAAGATATACGTAAGTGTATATATATAAGTGCCACTTCTTTATAGTGGTAAATTAAAAAGTTTACTTTAAAAATAATCAATCTTTTAATAATCTTTTCGCAAGAAGTACACCGTCTTTTGATAGTGGAGTAGCATTCGTACTAAAAGCAAAACTGAAAACATATGGATGATTAATTGTAATAGATCAGTTATTTGATATTAAAGGAAAAGTTAAGGAAATTTTACTAAATTGCAAGTATCATTACAAACGTGTGATTACCCATTATATTAACTACCAGACCATACAGGTTTTAAGAGATTAGGAAGTAGTCCTACTCTATGGCGGTCAAAAAGCAACTTAAAGGTCAGGGAATTTTGTCTTAAAGGAATACAATTAAATTATATATATTTAACTATATTTATTTCATTGCAATTAACGTGCTAGAGCAAATGTCTCAAAAACATTAAATTTCTCACTAAAATTATTATTTAAAGTAAATTATTTGTAAAGGTAGGCGATTGTACTCCTTTTTTTTTACAAGGAATACACATAAACCTTTGCTTGGGAATAGACTTATGAGGGAATGTAAATAATTGTCATTTGGCATTAATGGATGTTTTATAGTTCTATTTAGTGGTTTTGTTTATTTTTTATTGTAGATGTCATCATTATAATGATTAGTGTTCCATTTGGTGTGAAAGTCTCAATTTTTTGTTCATTTTTCAGTTTGCATTAATAACTATCAACACCAGTTTTTATGTTTACCCACATATTTGGGTTTATAATTGGGCTTAAAGTGAGAAACATTTTGGAAATATTTTCCTAAAATTAAACTGAACGGACTTGAACCAGACTGTTTTGTTTATTATTATTATTATTATTATTGTTGTTGTTGTTTTTAACAGTGAATCAATTAAATGTGACTTTATGATTAGAGAAGGTCCAAAGTTTCTTTTTAAAATCACACTTCATTTGAACAGATTGTGCTCTGTTGCTTTGTATCAGTAAGTCTATGTACATCCCTAGAAGACAAGTATGTTCTTTCCTTAAATTACAAAATTACAAATGTTGCCCCTATGCCGCTATCATTTGCAAACTCAGCAAATGTCAGTCTCTGCCTCTAGTTCTCAAACTTTACATAGTGCCTACAGTAACAGCACAGATAGCACTGTTATTACCATAAAAACTAAGCTCAGCACTTTCCGATAGGTTTAATATACATATGGGACCTCACAGAAACTGAGAACATCACTAAGATTGATAATGTGCTTTGAGGACACTATTACTACTGGGAAAACTGGAGGGATGGCATTTGTGAGCCTCCGGGCATTCAGGGCTAAACTCTGGATCGGGAGCCCCCTCTAGCCTGAACAGGATGGCACTCTGGAGGAGCGGACACTTGAGGAAGCTTTCTAGGAGCGGGCACTGGAGGGCTCTCGGAAAGTCGGGGTACTGGAGCAATCTCCTCTTCATTTTTGGCAACTTTCGACCCCCCATACTCGCTCACCCTCAGGTCACGGTGCAGGGGCGGAGCTCTCACAACGCTCACACCAGCCATGGCTTTATCCCTCGTGGCGGGCATTATCGCCGGCCTCGCACCTGGTCTGATGGGTTTAGCTCTACGTCCGGGGCGATCCTCTGCTCAGTCACGCGGCTTTGCGGCTGCGCTCACTGATGTGGCCGCGGAATTGGCTCATCCGTCCACGTGTGATGGACTCCTGGCTGATGCTCCGACACCGCGGGAGAGGGTGGGCGCAGAGGCACGTCGTCCTGGTAGCTGGTGGTGCTAGCTAACAGCCAGAACGGTCTTGTATGGTCCTCGAGAGAGCACTACCCCTGCTCCAGCAAGAGGAGGAGGAATTCTGGGCGAAGGAAGGGATCCATAGACACATTACACATATCGCCCACATTATAAACATTACGGAAACAAAAAGACTGAGAGGAAAAAAATAGAAAACAAACGGAGGGGAGAACACGGAAGTTAAAATTGGTTATCGGTCTGGTATTCAGACTGGTCCTGTTACGCATGACAAGAAGGAACCAGAGTGCTTGGATAATCGAAAGATGTCTTATTACCCGGAGTATCGCATCGGCCTGTTATGGACATGCACATACCTCCTGCCTGGGTAAGCTTGTGTCCTGGTCCTTGTGCTTCTGTCTCTACCCTGGCCCTGCCTACCTGTATCCCGGCTCTGTGACCTCCACCTAAGCCCTCCCACCCTCCTGTTGGACCTTTTGTTTAATGAGGACGCCTCTTTGTTGGGGGTATACTGTTACAAGTCATTTGTGTTTGATTTTATTGAACTTTGTATTTTCTCAGTTTTTAGATGTTTCCTTTGTACATTCATTTGTTACTTTAGTTACTCATTGATTGATTAGTGTCTGCATCTGTGTTTGATTGGTTTGTTTCAGTGTATTTAAGCCCTGTGTTTTCTTCTGTTCTTTGTCAGTTCTTGTTGCATGCAAGTTTGGTTGTTCTGTTCCAGAGTTCTTTTTGTTTAATAAACACGGAGTTTGGTTGTTCTGACCAGTATGTTTGTTACTAAACACAAGTTGCTGAATTAGGACCATCACCACATCTTTATGTACCGAGCTCTAACAAACGTAATAGAATATCTGCCATTATTTTTGAAAATAATTTTTCTAAATAAATGTAATAATTCACAATAGTGTTTAAACAAATATGAATTTAAACTATTTAAAAGGAGCATGTAAGTGAAAGTGTTGAAAGCAATCAAACGCAATCCTCTAGTTGATGATGTAAAATCTACTGTTCAGGCGGAATATGACGAATGTCGGTTGGAGTGATGTGAAAGTCATGTTACTGTCAGGACTGTGATCACAATGCAAAAAGGACCTGAATCAGATTTAGGACCACATGTAGAAGTGGCCCAAGTCAGAATTGTAAAGTTCAGATTCCATGTAGTTTGTGCTGTTCACACTGTCATAAAATAAAATGTTCCAAGTCACATATAAAAATAAAAAAATCGGATTTGGAACACATTTTCTTGTGTTCTGATTGTAGCCACAGCTTTTGGACCTTAAAACATTATAAATATTTTCAGCTAAATTTTTTTATTCGCAGGTAACACTGACAAATGAAAAATGTCAATGTAAAAACAATGTTTTCTACAAGGGATAGAACATAATGTTTATCCAGCATAAAAAGCATTATGTCTTTGGAGTGTGTGTGTGTAAAGGTTTTTCCTTCATTGTGGGGACCAAATCTCCCCAGAAGGATAGTAAGACCTAACATTTTCGTCAGGAAAAATTAATTAAAAATACTAAATGATGTTTATATTAAGTGTGTCGAGGTCAGTCTTAGAATGTTTCAGCTAGTCTTGTAGTGTGTCCCCAGCTTAAAACTGAATCTACATAATAAAATTAACCAGAGGTCATTTACTAGACCAGGACTGGGCAATGCTGGCCCTCAAGACACTGATTCATTGTTTTACCAGCACAAACCTAGTGACAAACATTCGGAATTAAAATCAGAATTGCAGCATCCAAAAGTCAGTTGCTGTCAGCCAGAAACCAGCCAACCAGTCGCATAACTAAAAGTAAATGGTTCGCTCCCGTTCGCCAAGACAAATTGCCTGTGTGTGTACACATTCTTGCCAATGAAACTCTTTCTGACTTCTGATTTTGCATTTTCTTTCACACAGCTATTTGTTGGCTACTTTATTACTTGGTTGTCCTGATTTCAATTTCTGTCTGGGCTAACCCTGAGAGACAGGGTGTGAAGCTCAGACATCTGAGAGGGGCTTGGAGTATAGTCCTTCTTGATGCTCCACATTGAAAGGAGCCAGTTTACATGGTTCAGACGTCTGTTTAGTCTTCCGGATCAGGTGTTCCAGGTATATCCAACAGGGAAGACCCCATAAAAATGTAATATATGACATATCTTTTCCTATATCAAGAGTGATATTACCATATATGTTATCTATAGGGCCATTTATCATTTTCACATATTCCCTGGGTAGATGGAGATATAAGTTTCTAACATATCCCCATCCCCATAGTAAAACGTATATGATTTTTTAGATGTATTCACCATATATGTCAAGAATAGATGTTATTAAAACATTATAAATGGCTCAAAAAACAAATGAAAGGAACACTTTTTAATCAGAGTATAGCATCAAGTCAATAAAACTCCTGGGATATTGATCTGGTCAGTTAAGTAGCAGAGGGGGTTGTTAATCAGTTTCAGCTGCTTTGGGGTTAAGTAAATTAACAATAGGTGCACTAGAGGCAACAATGAGACGACCCCCAAAACAGGAATGGTTTTACAGGTGGAGGCCACTGACATTTTATTCCCTACTCATCTTTTCTGACTGTTTTTCACTAGTTTTGCATTTGGCTAGGGTCAGTCTCAGTACTGGTAGCATGAGGCGATACCTGGACCCTACAGAGGTTGCATAGGCAGTCCAACTCCTCCAGGATGGCACATCAACACGTGCCATTGCCAGAAGGTTTGCCGTGTCTCCCAGCACAGTCTCAAGAGCAAGGAGGAGATTCCAAGAGACAGGCAGTTACTCTAGGAGAGCAGGACAGAGCCTTAACCCATCAGCAGGACCGGTATCTGCTCCATTGTGCAAGGAGGAACAGGATGAGCACTGCCAGAGCCCTACAAAATGACCTCCAGCAGGCAACTGGTGTGAATGTCTCTGACCAAACAATCAGAAACAGACTTCATGAGGGTGGCCTGATGTCCTCTAGTGGGCCCTGTGCTCACTACCAGGTACCGTGGAGCTTGATTGGCATTTGCCATTGAACACCAGAATTGTCAGGTCTGCCACTGGCGCCCTGTGCTTTTCACAGATGAGAGCAGGTTTACCCTGAGCACATGTGACAGACGTGAAAGGGTCTGGAGAAGCCATGGAGAACGTTATGTTGCCTGTAACATCGTTCAGCATGACCGGTTTGGTGGTGGGTCAGTGATGCACAACCAGGTATATCCATGGAGGGACACACAGACCTCTACAGGCTTGACAATGGCACCCTGACTGCCATTAGTTATCGGGATGAAATCTTTGGACCCATTGTCAGACCCTACGCTGGTGCAGTGGGTCCTGGGTTCCTCCTGGTGCACGACAATGTGGCGAGAGTATGCAGGTAGTTCTTGAAGGATGAAGGAATTGATACCACTGAATGGCCCCCACGCTCACCTGACCTAAATCCAATAGAACACCTCTGGTACATTATGTTTTGGTCCATCTAATGCCGCCAAGCTGCACCTCAGACTGTCCTGGAGCTCAGTGATGCCCTTGTCCAGATCTGGGAGGAAATACCCCATGACACCATCCATTGTTTCATTAGGAGCATGCCCCGACGTTGTCAGGCATGCATACAAGCACATGGGGGCCATACAAACTACTGAGTACCATTTTGAGTTGCTGCAATGAAATTTCTGCAAAATGGACTAGCCTGGTGCACCATTTTTTCACTTTGATTTTTGGGGTTTCTTTGAATTCAGCCCTCTGTAGGTTGATAATTTTCATTTCCATCAAACGATGTGGCATCCTTTCGTTCCTAACACATTACCCAGTCCATATAAGTATAGATGTCCAGCATGATATTTTTCCCCATTGAGATCTGTTGTGTATTCAAAGTGTTCCTTTAATTTTTTTGAGCCGTGTATATACAAAAATCTGTTTGTACATGTTTTTGTAATAAATGTTTTGAATACATATCTATTGTCAGAGACTATCAGCACTTCACTTGAATTAAATTAGACGTACTCAACAGGAAGATGTACTGAATTACAATCTAAAGAAATCTTTCATTCTTTCTGTCCGTAAGGCCAATAAACTTTCAGCACTTTTTATTTAATTTTTTCAAAATTACTTCATTACATTTTGATTCTAATTGCAATTTTTCATCCTGGTACTACTGCAAGTAAATTCTGATATAGCAATCAAATTGTTCTAAAAGCTTACTCAGCTTTGCACACTAGAAAAATCCTAATATATGTATTCCAAGTCTGATATATTTAATCACATGGTTCAACTAATTTCCTATTGTGCTCCCTCTTTAACTCTCTCATCACTTCTCAGTATGTTTTCTGCCCTACTCAATCACACTATTAACAGACATACACAGATCATCTGGTGCACAAGCACCTTTTAAAAGTAGTTCTTCCTTTCTTGGTGCTCTGAACGGACTTGAAGAATGATGATACGTCATCTTTTTGTATAGAATCTGAAACTTGTTGAGTTTCATAACCGATCCGGCGGTTATCTCTGTGAAGCTGCTTTGACACAATCTCTATTATATAAAGCAATATAGAAATAAAAGTGACTTGATTCTGCAGTAACAATTATCTTAAAGAGTGTGAACCACCATTGAGAATCGAACATATCAAGTGAAAAAAACAATGTAAGCCCACTGACACAGAGAAATTTAATGAATAACACCGAGCATAAGATGGGTTAGTAGAGAATATGTAGTGCCTGTGATAAATTTCAATGAAACAACTGACCAGGATCACTCTGTACATGTCCTTCTAGCACATGCTAAAGATGTTCATGCAGTGAAATTTGCCAGCTGCTTTTTGTAAACACTATAAATTAAACACCCACACATATTTACAGTTTTATACAGGATATATGTATGTATTGATATTTCTCCTGACATAAACAGAAACTTCCTGTATGCCACATTGTAACTTCCTCACAGTTGACAATGAGCTTTGGCCATTTGTAGGTAAGAATCTGTGTGAAATAAGCATGTGTTCTGCACCATTTGATGTTTTTGTACATATGGACATTTAACAGTCAATTTAGATAATCTCATTCAAGTCTATCTAATGGTTTACTTGGTCCAGTTCACATGAGAAAAGAACGGATGAGACTTAATATCCTCCACACCAGCAACTCCCGCACCCAGCCGTTCCACTGGATTATACTGTAACAGCTACAGACAGAGAGAGAGAGTGGTGGTTGCCAGTCAGAATGTACTTTCTTTAAAGAAAGTTAAAGGTGTCATGAATTGAGAAATCAAAATTCCCTTGATCTTTTAACATTCACTATATTGCCAAAAGTATTGGGACACCCCTTCTAATGAACAGGTTTGACTACATTAGTAAAATTTCCATGAGTAGAAATCTTAATGTTTAAGCATATAATGAAATTCTAGGGAATTGTGTGCTTCTAATTTTATAGCAACAGTTTGGACAGGACCCTTTTCTACTCTAATGACAATGCCTCTGTGTATAAGACAAAGTTAAGAAAAGAAATGGGAAAATTTTTGGAAAAAAACATTGCGTCAGTGTGGAGAAGAACCTTGACCGATCTTATGAAAGAAAACCCAGCTGCACACTCTGGGGGACTTTACAAATGCCGACCTTGGCCAAAAAATAATCACAAACACCAAGAACTGTAACATATGGGTACAGTCATTTTAAACATCAAACGGTTGCAATAGATATAAATACCATGTTTAATACATGAATTGTTCCATCTTTGTTGCTACAGTTTTGGAAGTGCCTCTTTCTGTTCAAAAAAAGGGAGCATCCCAATACATTTGTCCATATAGTGTATGTACAAGTCATTGGTGTTCGGTGATGAGGTTTTGGCTCAAGGTCTGCATTTAAAGTCACACCAGAGGTGTCCAGCTGGTTTTCTGCAGACCTGTCAAGTTCTTCCACACTGACTGAATCAATCATTTCTTTTGAACCTTGCCTTATACACAGAGGCATTGTCATGTTAGAAAAGAAAAGGGGTCCTGTCCAAACTGTTGCTATAAAATTAGAAGCACACAATTCCCTAGAATATCATTATATACTTAAACATTAAGATTTCTACTCATGGAAATTACTAAAGCAGTCAAACCTGCATATTTAGAAGGGGCGGTTGCAATACTTTTGGCTATATACTATATAAGAGGTCATTGTACTATAAAAACATCCTGTAAGTTTCAGAGCTCAAAACATTGTCGTTAGTCTAAAAACAGCTTATACTGAAACCAATCTGCCAAAACGACAGGTTGTGGAATGTACAACTCTATGATGTAATAGTGTGGATAAGCACAGCCTCCACAGAAGATCAACGCCTGCTTCTACATCAATGCCTGTTTAGCCCCGCCCACCAATTCAGATTCTGCGACTGGATCTTTATTTTACCATGGATTCGTTTACAGTGGCATTCATCCCACAGACATCCCACATGAAAAAATACTATAGTAATTTATAGTAAATACTATAATGTTTTTGAACTATACTATAGTAAAGTGTATTATACTGTATATATTATAGTATTTACAACACTTTGTTAATGAATGCTACAGCATACTGTAGTATTAACTATAGTGAACTGATAAACTGTAATAAATACTATAGTATACTTTACTACTGTAAACTGGAGTGTATTGTAGTATAATATACCCTATAGTTGTAGAAAACTTAGTACAGTATTGGGTAAAGCCCCGTTCACACCAAGAACAATAACTAAAGATAACAATATTGGCGTCCACACCAGCGAATGATATCGTCTGTTTATTCTAAGCGCACGCTCGTCTGCCGCTTTAAATTCTCGAGCTCGTGATAGCAGGATGGATCCTGATTAGGTGTCAATGTTTTTATCGTTCATCAGCTGGAAAAAATCGTTCTGAAAGTGATTCCAAAGATATCGCTTCTCTGTGCCTTTATCGCTACGGCTGTGGTGTGGACTCTGCTATTCTTTAATATTGAGAACGATTTTTTGAACTATATCTTTATCGTTATCTTTGTAGTTATCGTGCTTGGTGTGAATGGGCCATAAAGTAATTTGTTTATATTACTACAGTTGTTATTTTACCACAGCAACTATAGAATTATCACAACAAATTAATTCAAGTATTTTACTATAGTATGGTTCAAAAACACTGTAGTATTTATTTACTGTAAATTACTATAGTATTTTTTCATGTCATGGAAAGAAAAAGTAAAGACTGCACAATAATTATTCCATATCATAGCATTACTGTCGGATACATATCTTTCTGTAAAAGTCTGTTTGCAAAGCCTGCATCAAATTGTGAAATGCACTGAACAACAAATAATGCTCTACTGAGTCATCAACATTGTTGAAAATAAACACCCTTTTTCCTAAAACTAGGATCCTTTGGAAGGCAATGTTATTTTCAGTCCAGTGATCCTAGCATCTCTCGGTCTGTCCATATCACTTCACTAACACGCCAGTGGATGGGCCAAAATGACAAAGATGACGTTGACATTCATATCTGTCTGTGTAGGCTGTCTTGTGCTGATGTATTCATTTCTGCTATGTAATAAAGAGACTTAAAGAAGTTCTTTTGGCGGCTTGGTTTCAATAAAAGCTGTTTTTGAAGTAACAAGGAAGTTTTGATTTCTGAAACATACAGTATGTTTTAATAGTGCAATGAGCTCTTATATGTCAGAAGATCAGGGAACATTAAAGGGGTCATATGATGCAATAAAAAAATTTCCTTTCTCTTTGGAGTGTTACAAAGTCTTGGTGCATAAAGGAGATCTGTAAAGTTGCAAAGATTAAATTCTCAAATCCAAAGAGATATTTTTTTTATAAAAGTTAAGAGTCAGCCACGCTACCTAAAACGGCTCGTTCTAACACACGCCCCACATGTCTACCTCACTATGTGGGAAGACTTGCATAAAGCCGCCCAAATGTTCACGCAAAAGAAAGAAGGCATAACTTTTATTCACGCTGTAGTATTGTTGACGCTGCAGCCATGTCTGAAGACGCTGTGTGCTTCGTTGTGAAAACTACTTTGTTTGGCCTTCCAAAAAAAGGACGATATCTGCTTCGTCATGCCTAGAGCTGATCCGTTCTGGTTGCTGAGGAAATACATCAACTTTGGGCTGTGGATCGCCGGATCAGCTTCACCGTGGACGAAGCCAGGGGTCGTCACATGTGCTTGCCGCTCATTCATCGCATCCGCCGGGCACGCCGTTCTCGACCCCGCCAACTCTGCTCACTCTAGCCCGCCGCCTCTGCTCATTCTAGCCTGGCCTCAGCTCACGCTAAGCCGAAGCTTCCGCTAGGCTGCTGTGTTTTTCGTTGGGTGTTTTTTTTTGTGTGAAAGCGAAACTACTTTGTTTAGACTTCCAAAAGAGGACACGACTAGAAAACATTGGTTAAGTTGTATTTACAACACTGTTCCAGAACAGCTTAACCCAACTATCCGATGTGTGCAGCACATTGTATGGAGGACTGTTTACTGATCCTGGGAGAGTAACGTTAAAATGCCGGCAGTTTTGACTCACGTAAGTACGTTCATTTAAAGGATTTGCCACTGATGAATCAAAACGCGAGTTTTGGGCAGTGTAGAGTAGCGCTTGTTGTTTTTTTTTTATTTCTCTGATCACAAATGCAGACGGGTTTTATGTTTACGCGGCGCGATGAAACAATGCGTAAAAAGACAGTATAAGTAATTAGAATCAGTAATTATGTCCCCACTGGATGAAAAAATGCCTCGTTTGTAATGGGTTTTAACGTTTTTGCATCGTTAACATTTCCGTCACATGCTTGAGGTATGCGGCCAATCACAACGCACTGGATAGCTGGCAATCAAAGCACACCTCGCTTTTCAGAACAATGAGCTTTGTAAAAATCGAGCGTTTCAAAAAGGCGGGGCCTATGTGGAAAATAATGTTTTTTTTTTGTTTTCCTTAAACCGCATAAACACATTTCATTACACCAAATACACAAAATAATGTTATTTTTAGCAGCATGACACCTTTATGACACCTTTAAGCTGTTTCCACCATCGGGCCAAAAGGTTCTATGAAGGATAAGGAACAGTTACAGTTATGATTCCACTTGAGCTCAGCTCAGCACAATTAGGAACCGTTCTCGGCCTGGAGAATGCACTTCGGTCACCTGCCTGTTGTCTGGCTACTAGTTTCTCTCTGTAGCTGGCCAAGTGTGCTATTTGAGTAAAATAAACAGAAATATTTGATCATGTCGACTGGCCCGAACTGGCACAGAATGGAACAGTTAAGCACTTCGGTCCGACGGTGGAAAAGCGGCTTTAGATTTTTTAGTTCCTGACCCCTTTAAGAATTACAGGGAGCTGCCTTCAAACATCCAACTAGAAAGAACAGTCTATTACAGTAAATGCAAACAAATGAGGTATGCTACCATTTAAACATTTAAACTTTGGTCACCGTGTCCCCTCACTTCTGTTCACTCGGTGACATATATTCATTTTTCACAATTGTAATACATACCTGTTCCAGCAGAGAGCGTGCTTCCTCCGACACAAACTCTGGGATGTTCAGGGATGAGTGTCTTCCAATGCCAGCAGGATGACACTGATATAGAGTCTAAACGCACACACACCAAATTGTACATGAACAACAAATTTAAGTATTTTGTATTTAAGCAGAGATACACAGAAATGACAAAACCCCTTCATTATAATTTGCCACACTGAAATCAATATATAAATACATTTTAAAATGATTCACTGAGAATAATGCATCTGTTGATGAAATACTCTCACCTTTCCTACTATGAGCTCAAATAAAAGGGCTCCCAAACTCCACCAATCACATGCTAATGTCTCTTCGCAGATTCCGCCCACTTCTAAATGACAGAGAGAAAAAAATGTATCATGAGAGTGTCTCACTTGTTGGACAATTTATTGTTTCACTCTTCTTTCACTTAGTCGCAAAGACAAGAAGCATTTGCACCCAAATGAAGAGCAAAGTAAGAGTGTAACAGATTTTTCTATGCTTTAAATACATGCTGCACCAGAGTAGGATGGGAAATGCTCTGTCCTACAAGAATGTCAACTCATCAGCACTAAACGAGTAATATTGTAGCTTTATTGCTACTCTTCATCAACTGTAAAGAAAGTGTGTACAAAATAATTAGCAAAATCAACACTACAACATCTGTAAAACATCTGAAAAAATTGTAACAACCTAATTTTTAAATGGTTAAATTTAATTATTCTGACCAGGTTTTATTAAAATAAACCATTGGTCTTTCATAGCAGCACACATTTAGATCATGATAACCACAGGTAAAACCTCATATATACTGTAGCACCTCAATACCATGGTAAAAATGTAACTATATGGTTTCTCGGCATTAATAATTATATTTCATTACTCCTTTAATACATTTAATACATGTCTACATTAATAATATAAGAACATTTCAAAAGAATCTCACATTTCTGCCACAACACCTCGTTTCATTTAGTGTTACTACAGTAAATCCATGGAAAATGATGGCGATGTGTAGATTGAAAAGCCTTTCGATCAACAGTATATTGTGATAATTATCATTATTGTTTTATCGCCCAGCTCTACTTCCAAATATAATCAGTTTTATTTATTATAATGATTTATTATAAAGAATGGCCATTTCCCATTTGATAATTGCACCCATACCAAATCAAATTTATATATACTCAATACTGTTTGGTTACTAATATTTGGTGTTCTGTTTGATAGTTGGTTCCAGTCAGTTCTGTTGCTCAAGTCCAGTCAAGATTGACAAATTTCTCTCTTGCCCTGGACTGTGCTTCTCCCCCTTGAGCTAGATTTAGTTAGGTTTCTTTATTGTTGTTGTAAAATGCCTACTGCATTAAAATGGACTATTGAGTCCTCACCTCTCTTCCTGCACCCTCCCCCAACAATTGTAAATCCAGGAAAAATCTGCCTGTACTCTTAAGAAAACCCCTGAAACTTTTATTCTTTCCTCTTTAACAGGGTTTCTGCAGACATGAACAAGTTAAATTTAAGACTTTTTAAGACCTTTTTAATACCCCCTTATATGAAATTTAAGACCTAAACCTGTAATGGAAATACACATTATATTACATACATATGTCATATTTAATGTGTATAAATTAAAAAGAAAACAAAATATCACTGCTGTAATAAACGATATTTATTACTACGATGTACAGTGAACTTTTCATGTCAGCAGACAATATTCCATACAAAATATCCCTGCAAAATAACTGCATCACTGAGATTTTTGGTGGAGTAAATTTATTCTGAAGCAATATTTTCATCAGTGTTCTATCAGCTTTTACATACTTAAATCTGCATATTTACCTTTACAAAGGCCTATTTTTAACCTTTTTAAATGTATGCATCATCTTACATGTCAAATTATTACAATTTATCAATAAATTCAATAAACACTACAGGGCTGCTACCAGTCAGATTAAATAATTTACACTGCAAATAACAATAATTACAATTACTGCAATAAATAATGTTATGAGATTAATGTTTTAAATGAATTTATGAATATAAAAATAAGAAATGTTGAGGGGAAAAATAAATACTTTTCAACATACTTCTCAACTGAACTACCAGAAAGTGACGGTAAGTCACTTAATGAGTGAGTATTGAGTCATTAATTCAACTGATTAAGTGTTTTATCATGCTGGTATCTTAAGGACTTTCGTGGACAGCTGACTCCTAAAGTTTTTGATATTCTCCATATTCTGTGTGGTGATCAGAAGAAATTAATCTTTTCCACTAAGTTAACTAGATTTTTACTTTTATGGGCATTAACTTAAAAAAAAAAATAAAAAAAAAAATAAACTTATTATATATATATATATATATAATATATATACCTTGGAATATACCTGGCAACCACTTGCATTATCTGTCTATTCCGGATATACTTGTTCGATTTTATTTTTATTATCTGTGTTTTTTTGTTCTGTCACTGTCTTTCTGTTACACTGTGGAGCTTCTGTCATAAAAAAAAAACAAATTCCTCGTATGTGTAAACATACTGGAATAAAGCTATTTGATCTGATTCTATTCTAAAGAATTTTTCTATAAGTGTGCATAGCTTTTGATCAAATTCTTACATTCAATCAGTGCATTAGAAATAAGACGACATTTGGGCTGTTGCAAGCCAAATGAAATCAGTATCAACAACAGTCATCTTGCAAGCCAGACTAAGCTGCACCTGAAGCGGCGGGCCATTTAGATGTATTTACACACGTGTAATGCAGAAACATGAAGATTTAACATGCCGTACAAATGCATAAATCATGGTTTGATATAGTAACAGAAAACATTGAATACTGATATTTGAAATAATTAAACAAATGAAAGGAGACTTTAAATGTGAAATTAAAACCGCAGTAGGTGACAGCAAGTGACTGTTAATCAATGAGTCATCGAGATTCAACCGATTCATTCAAACGAATGATTCATTCAGAAACGACAACTGTGCCCAGAGACGCAAACAGCGATATGTGGCGTTATTTGGAATATTTTTGTGGGCGAAACTTAGTGCAAAAACAGCAATATGGTGTTCTAAAAAGTAATTCTCTTACATAAAACTTCTGTTTTAAAAAAAGTTCAATATACATGTGTTATGGTAATTTTTGGAGAAAACAAAAGGCACTCTCCGAGGTGACTGATGCCTAGATGAAGTGGTATATATAATATTATATATATTATATATATATAAGTGGGTACGGAAAGTATTCAGACCCCCTTAAATTGTTCACTCTTTGTTATATTGCAGCCATTTGCTAAAATCATTTAAGTTAATTTTTTTTCCTCATTAATGTACACACAACACCCCATATTGACAGAAAAACACAATTGTTTACATTTTTGCAGATTTATTAAAAAAGAAACTGAAATATCACATGGGCCTAAGTATTCAGACCTTTGCTGTGACACTCATATATTTAAACTCAGGTGCTGTCCATTTCTTCTGAACATCCTTGAGATGGTTCTACACCTTCATTGAGTCCAGCTGTGTTTGATTATTCTGATTGGACTTGATTAGGAAAGCCATACACCTGTCTATATAAGACCTTACAGATCACAGTGCATGTCAGAGCAAATGAGAATCATGAGGTCAAAGGAACTGCCTGAAGAGCTCAGAGACAGAATTGTGGCAAGGCACAGATCTGGCCAAGGTTACAAAAAAAATTCTGCTGCACTTAAGGTTCCTAAGAGCACAGTTGGCCTCCATAATCCTTAAATGGAAGACATTTGGTACGACCAGAACCCTTCCTAGAGCTGGCCGTCAAGCCAAACTGAGCTATCGGGGGAGAAAAACCTTGGTGAGAGAGGTAAAGAAGAACACAAAGATCACTGTGGCTGAGCTCCAGAGATGCAGTCGGGAGATGGGAGAAAGTTGTAGAAAGTCAACCATCACTGCAGCCCTCCACCAGTTGGAGCTTTATGGCAGAGTGGCCTGACGGAAGCCTCTCCTCAGTGCAAGCCCGCATGGAGTTTGCTAAAAAAACACCGGAAGGACTCCAAGATGGTGAGAAATAAGATTCTCGGGTCTGATGCGACCAAGATAGAACTTTTTGGCCTTAATTCTAAGCGGTATGTGGGAGAAAACCAGGCACTGCTCATCACCTGTCCCATACAGTCCCAACAGTGAAGCATGGTGGTGGCATCATGCTGTGGGGGTGTTTTTCAGCTGCAGGTGCAGGACGACTGGTTGCAATCGAGGGGAAAGATGAATGCGGCCAAGTACAAGGATATCCTGGATGAAAACCTTCTCCAGAGTGCTCAGGACCTCAGACGGGGCCGAAGGTTTACCTTCCAACAAGACAATTACCACACAGCTAAAATAACGAAGGAGTGCTTCACAACAACTCTGTGACTGTTCATGAATGGCCCAGCCAGAGCCCTGACTTAAACCCAATTGAGCATATCTGGAGAGACCTAAAAATGGCTGTCCACCAACGTTTACCACCAACCTGACAGAACTGGAGAGGATCTGCAATGAGGAATGGCAGAGGATCCCCAAATCAAGGTGTGAAAAACTTGTTGCTTCTTTCCCAAAAAGACTCAGGCTGTATTAGATCAAAAGGGTGCTTTTACTATATACTGAGCAAAGGGTCTGAATACTTAGGACCATTTTATATTTCAGTTTTTCTTTTTTAATAGATTTACAAAAATGTCAAGAATTATGTGTTTTTCTGTCAATATGGGTGCTGTGTGTACATTGAGTAAAAAAAATTAACTGAAATGATTTTACAAATGGCTGCAATATAACAAAGAGTGAAAAATGTAAAGGGGGGTCTGAATACCTTCCGTACCCACTGTATATATATATATATATAATATTATATATATATACACATTTTCTGCCCCCATGTCTTGTATTTGTGATCATTCTGAATGCATTTTAATAGACTGAATCATGCAGTGAAAGAAGCGCACTCTAAATGCGCACGCGCACCAGACTTCACATAATGCGTGCACTCTGTAGCTGTTTTGAAAGTTTTTTTTGCGTCGTGAGAATATTGAGCAAAATAACTCACTTGTCATGGTGTTACATAACTATATAATGTTATGAATAAACTAAACATTTAGAATTTATACCTCGGTGTGTTTCTTCTGAGTTTATGTGTGCAGTCACGCTCATTCGTTCTGAAGTCTCGAGACAAACAGAGAGAGCCTCAGCAGCGCAAGCTTGTATTCTGTATTCTGCTAACTTAATGCAATTCTCTCTGATGACGCAGTAACTTAACGCGGGGAAGAAAAAATCTTCGGTCTGTCCAATGATTGTAAAGCCATTAGCTCCGTCAGACTGAAGATATTTTAGCAGTAATAAGACCAAAAAATATTTAAGACCCATCGAATCAGAATGTAAGACATTTTAATGCCTTTTATTAGAAAAACTTTATTTAAGACATTTAAGACTTTTTAAGGACCCGCGGACACCCTGTTTAAGTCTGTGGATAGTGAGCTCAAACAAAAAAATAAAAAAATAAAATACAGTGCATTTAATGAAAGAGTACAAATACAGCACAGACTGTGCCTATAGGATTAAGACAAGCGGCATGGGCACAGTCCATCTTAGAGATGGCGAGAGGATCACATGACTCCTTTACAGCACTCCAGCTACAAAAAATAGGTGAGGCTGCACACGCCGAGAGAGAGGAGAGAAGAGAGAGAGAGGCGAGAGGTTAGGGTGTCAATAGTAAAAGGATCACATTTTTTAATTAAATTAATAAAGTTATGTAGTGTGTGCTAGTTTTTTTAGTTCTAATTCAAGACCCCATAAAATGATTTCATGAATGATATATGATGTTTACACACATTTAGAGTGCAGGCAATAAAAAAAACAACCAGACGTATCCACAAGTCATATTAAAATTAATAGTTATTTATATATAGATGAATGAGTGCTGAAGGTGTGAGGAAGTTGTGCTTTATCAATGGTGTCATGAATTCACACACTACTGTGTGATGTAATACAAAAACTTAAAACAGAAGATGCTAGCCTCTGCTCAATCCATGCATTTTTGGGCATTTTTTTTTTCATTTCACAGATCCTTAAAACACTTGAACACCTGTGGATTGTTTGGTAGAGACAAGTTGAGCAACACTCTCCATTAAAGATCAGGGGAGGTCATCTTCCAGAAGTTAAACAGGACCGATGTGACAATGTGTCATGACCTTGTACACTCCGTGTCAAGAAGGGTCAGAAAAGAATACTTGGTTACGGAGGATATATTAAGTACTAGAATACCTCATGTTTGTTATTTACTCATGTAAGTTACTTATTTTACATCTTTATTTTGCCATCTGTGTACTCATTTATGCGGAGTACTGTACACTATATATAATATAATATACAGTATATATACACACCCAATAAACCCAATGGAATTGGTTGGTTTTCTGTATTTATTGGCAGTGCTAGGTAGATTACATACAAGTTGTAGTCTGTTAATGATTACAGATTACACCATGAAAGCGGTTGTTAGTAAAGTAATCTAGGTTACTCATTTTGGATAATATATTCTGACTACTCTTTAGATTACTTTTTTATCTAACTTGTTACAAACTTACCATTAAACATACCATATTGATATAAAAAAGCAAAGAGAAAGAAAATACAGTATATTCTATTTTGTTTTTATATCAACATCGTAAAATGCATTAAACATCACACCAGGGTTTTCCAAACTGAGCTTAATGCAAGAACAGCAGTGGGACTGAGTTAATAAAAAAATCTAATAAGTAAATTAAATAATTGAAATGTAAAATAAAAATAATTTAATCCCTTGAACACTAAAAATAGAAATATTTTATTTGTTTACCTGCATGTCAATGTGACCATTAACCAATATCAGAGAAACGTAAACATTAAATTATTAAAATAGTAAAATGAACTATTTTATTTTAAGGTGTTTGGCAAACACAACAATATTTGGAATCCCTGCATTACATGAACAAACATTAATAAACATGAAAACAACAACATTACACACCCAAAGCCTTCCAAGTTTGAAATATTTTTGTCCAGACTTCAGTTACTGAAGGTCACTGGATATGATGATGCCAGAGTTTCACAGCTATACAGCTATCATCATTGTTTAGTGACTTGCATAATTATTTGTTTCGTACATGGTCTGATTAACTGAGAGGTGCGAATGAAAGCGAGGGGAAGCCCATCACTGGCTCAGATTTCGGAGTCACGGATAACAGAGAAAGGTTGAATACACTTGAATTAAAATGTTACTTTTAAATGTTACATTTTTGTATTCCTAAAATGCTTTTTTAACTAGTTTAAATGTATGTAATATTGTAAAATATGCTGTATTCCTCCCCCCAAAAAAAAATCAATTTGTTTTATATTTTTTGTCCATGGGTGTTCTTGCTTATTAATAAATGTTCACCTTTTGATTATTATTGTTACCTCTAATAATTCTGTGTGAGATTTCGAATTTCCAACCCATTTTAAACCAGCAATAAAATAATTTTTAAACAATAGTTGAGTTAAATAAAACAACACAGCATGTTGAGCCAAACATTTAACCCAACCAGCTGGGTAAAAATAACAGCATGTGTTCTGTCTAATATTTAACCAGCGCTAGGCTTACCAAATAACACAACGAGCATAACTAAATACAATAGACTGTAAAGTTTTAAATTTATATAACTAGTAGTCTAACACATAAGCCAATTTGAAGTAACAGGGGTCTTGAATAGTGTAATGAAGTAAGATTGATTGATTCACCTGCGTGGTTTAGCAGTATGTTGCTGGGGTTCAGGTCTCGGCATATAATGCCTTCCTGATGCAGAGCGTCCAGAGCCATAACCATGTCAGCAGCCCAGTTCCTCACTAGAGCCTCTGGGATGCGTGTGTCTAATGAAACTGCGGCCAACTTATCCAGCTCTTGAAACAACTTCGACACTTCCTCATCCTCCTGTTCTTCTATAGTGCCTTTGGACCTCAAGCCCACTTCTTCATGTTCAACAAAGTCCATCTGAGCTCTGGGAACAGCTGCGTCCAGCGTGCCAGAGAGCTCAGGGGAAGACAGAGTCAATGAGTCTGTTCTAAAAGGTGTTTTTGATGGTCTGTGTAGAAGAGTAAAAGTGGCCACATCAACGGACTGGTCCAACTCCTCTTTCTCTCCTCTCTGTAGAACATCTGGCCTGCCAAATGTAGGAGAGGTTTTGGCCACTGCAGCAAAAGCGATGTCTCCAGTAATAAGCTCTTCATCCTGCGTGTCCACTGTGCCATCTTCAAGCACTGGCAGATTGACCAACAGATCAGGCGGTTGTCCCTCAACAGCACAGCTGACAGTGGCATCCTCCAGTACAGCCTCTTTAAAGGAAATCACCGGCACCAGATCGTTCGAGCATTGATCACTGTCGGACCTCCAGAGATCCGACACTTCCTGTATCATCTCCACTGGCTCCTCTGTGAGCTCTGAACCATCATCTGAGGGTACAAACGATGGCTTGCAGGCTTCTTGCCTGTCACTCTGGAAGAGCTCCGTTGGCGATGATTGGTCCGGATGGTCAGGTGAATGTGTGCATTGGTCCACAAAGCCGGCTAGTTGCTCTTCCTCAGTGAAGAAGCACAGCTCCTGCATCGATATTGGAGAGCACAGACTATCAGTGTTCAACACTGAGCATGTATGTTTCTGTGTTAACACAGGAACGAGTGAGCAGCGGTCCTCGTCTGGCTCCAGCTTCTCCTGCTCATACTCCGTGCACAGCGTCAAGTAGCTGTTGGTGCACTCCTCTTCAGAGGTGGCACCAGAGTCTGGCAGTTGGGCTGTTGAGAGATCCTCCCCGAGGCTTAGGCCCCGAGAATCCACACTGCTGGAACTGGTGTGCACAGGGTTCAGGGTTGAATGGACCGCTGTAGAGTGAACTTTCTGGATGAAAGGTATGTTGAAGCTTTCTTCTGGACTGTTCTCACGCAGATACTTGCAGATATGAGACCACAATTTACCACCTGAGGAGACAAAGAGGAAGTACTACTCAACATCTTGTTTACGCAGTTAGGCAAAAAGCAAAAACAATGAAAACAACTCACCCTCTGCATAGTGCAGTAAAAGAAAGATGGAGTCCTCTGAGATGATGCATTTCTCCAGTTGTACCATGTTTGGCACGGAACAAGGCACAATAGTCTTTTTAACACGTCCACACGCACTGCTTTTCCTTAAACCCTGCACACACAGAAGCCATATCAGTAAAAAATCATGGGCCTACAGTCCAAAAATATTCATACAAACCTTGAAGTGGTATTAAATTGTTTATCTTTCAGTCTGCTCCTGTTATAATGAACAGAGCTGTCTATACTACAAATATCATATGTGTAATCTGATTGCTGTGCATGTCAAGTTTTCACATTTGTAAAATTACATTTTACTGTATGAATACTTCTGCCATTTCCATGACCGGTTTTGACGTTTTCGTTGCGTGTCGCATTAAGAGTGATTGCAAACTACAAATTGAAGTCTGAATTGAGCAGGGGCCTAAGCGCCACACTGAGAAGCATCTTAAAAAATCCTATTGAATTGCAATTCAACACTTCCATATGTGACCCTTGAGCACAAAACCAGTCTTAAGTAGCAAAGGTATATTTGTAGCAAATCCAAAAATACATTGTATTGGGTCAAAATTATTGATTTTTTCCTTTTATGCCAAAAATCATTAGGATATTAATTAAAGATCATGTTCCATGAGATATTTTGTAAATTTCCTACCGTACATATATCAAAACTTAATTTTTGATTAATAATATACATTGCGTAAGAACTTCATTTGGACAATTTTTAAAGGCGATTTTCTCAATATTTAATTTTTTGCACCCTCAGATTCCAGATTTTACAATAGTTGTATCTCGACCAAATATTGTCCTATCTTAACAAAACCATACATCAATAGAAAGCTTATTTATTCAGCTTACCCGCAGGGAGCAGGCTCGTTGCGCTTTTTCAATGGTATATTAAATCATCGTTTCGGAAATTGACCCTATGACTGTTTTTGTGGTCCAGGGTCACATAGTGGTTTGGACAACTGTCAGATTTGAAAATCGAATCGATTTCAAGCTTTTTTTATATTTATATATTTTTTTGCTGGCCCAGACTTCAAAACAGCTGTATACATACAAAAAAAAACGAACTACAGATTGTTGGGATGGCAGTCTAACAGGGCTTTATGGACTGCTGCTTCCCTGGGATTTGTTAATCAACAATATGTATACTATCATATTTGCCCCTTGTGAACAATTCTCACAAAATTTAGGTAACCTAGTAGAGTTTTCAATCCTGGTCCTGGTACCGCACGCGCGCACATTTTGCATGTCTCTCCAATGCCAGTATACAATACACATTATTCAATGTCGTCGGCTTGCTGTTCCTTTCACTCTACACAACTGTTTCAGGTATCATGAAGTTGCTGTGGTTTGCACATTACAGGATTACACAATATTTAACTGGGAAGAATCCCCGACAACTCTCGTGTACAATACACATACGGAAGAAGTGATGCAGGGAATGACGTAAGCCTACAGGTCTTCCCTCTGAATTTCCCTAGCCCCGTGTCTTGCTCTCTCATTGGCTGTAGGTTGTCGCCAATGTCATTTCCAGTCAAAATACAGTCGACTCTAAATCTGGATGGGTACAGATATTTAGCCTGCTAAATATTTCCTAGGTAGTAAAATGTATAATTGTTTCATAAACAACATATTTTAATCAGTATTCTACTGTATTACTTGTACTTGTTCTGTCATTAGAAAAGGTTGATGCTTTTTTTCTCTTGGTTCTTATGGTGTGTAGCTCCCTCAATGATTAATCACTGTTTAAATGTTCTGTGTGCACAAGTCCTTGCTTTTTTAAAGGGAGATGCTATAATACTGGGGAAATGTAAATACTACATTTCTGGCTGTCAAACTTTGTGGAACTTTTAATTTTAATGTAATGAGCTAGACAAACTATTGTGCCACAACACCTGTGACAATTTGAGGGGAACCGACTTTAAATACCCACAAAAAATTACCCTACAACCAAAAAGCACGAGGGGTAGTGTTGTAAATAGGGAAAAATAATAATCAGATAAAAAAAATCCTAACCAATATAAAAAGGAAGAGATAAAGTGACATTCGTGAATTATGTTTATTATATATATATATATAATTTTTTGGTTTTTACTTATTATTATATTTTGTATTTATGTAATGGTCAACATTTTTTGTAAGTTCACTTAAAACAATTGTGATACTGATTTTTTCTGATTCTGTAATTGTTATAATAGTAAATAAAAATAATAATTTGCAGTTTATGCCTGCACTTTAGCAGTAATTTCACTTACGTAATGTTAATCCTCTAATGTTGTCGTCCCCCCCATTAAATACAAAATCCCAACCAAAGAAAATTTTATTGTAATTAGAAATTGTAATTTTAAGGGCAACAAAACTTTTATGACAGTTTGGTAAAGAATATAATGCAGGGGATTTTACACCTATTACTTGTAAATAGTAAATAAACAGTCAATTTAAACAGAAGTACAGCATATCTGTGAGCCATTCCTGTTAAATTATTAGGTGTTATTAACTGTAAATAGACCACTTACTTTCAAAATAAATGTTTCCTGTGTTCTTCTATCAATCACCAACAGTACCTGCACATGAATTACACATATAAACAAAGGCATCAGACAAGGTTTAAAAACAAATACTTTCTTAGAAAAGTGTTGTATAATTCTGTGCTCTAACCATCCTTTCATCTAGGAAGTTATACAGATTGTCACTGAATCCATTCAGTGTTTATTCAGTTCAGTTTTTGTATTCTCTTCCTTATTTTTCTCTTATACATGCACACAATAAAGAGCTGACTAAACCAGAATTTTTGTTCATAATGTAGACAGAGGACATTTGCCTATGTAGTAATGATGGTCATATTATTCTGTAAAGATTATTTCATGGAAGAACCCAGAGGACATTCAGGAGGGGAGCACTCTAAACAAATTCACTCTTGAAATAAATAAAAAAATTGCTTATTTACTATAATAATACATGTCACTATTCTAACTGTGAATGGTTCATCAGTGCACATTATTCCACAGGTTAGGCTAACCGAGACCTGCACAGCACTTCCATATTATGCTCGTCTTGTGTTTTGATTGCTTCTGTTAACTCCTTCATTAGTCGCTTGGATAGAAGGTGTCTCTAAAATGACAGAAATGTAAATGGAAAATTCTGCTAATACACACGTTTCTTTTTCTATTGGTCTCTGGAATTGTCAGTCTGCAGTACACAAAGCAGATTTCATTACATCTATTTCTAGTCCACTCCAACTAAACCGCATGGCCTGACAGAGACTATCACCCAGAGACAATGCCTACTCCTGCGCACTCTCCAAAGTTCTCTTTTTTCCTCGCACTCCCCCGACAAGGGAGGTACTGGTCTGCTTATCTGTAATGATTGGAAATTTATTCCTTTACCTTCTCTGGATATTAACAGCTTTTGAATCACATTCAGTCACTGTTACCCACCCTTTTAAAATCCATTTTTGTAGTTGTTTATCGACCCCCAGGATCACTAGGTAACTTTGTGGAAGAATTAAATGTTCTGCTCTCAAACTTTCCTGAGGATGGTACTCCACTAGTTATGCTTGGAGACTTCAACATCCACCTAGATAAACCTCAGGCTGCAGACTTCCACACTCTGCTTGCCTCTTTTGATCTCAAGAGACAAAAGAAGTTGCCTACTCACAAATCAGGCAATCCACTGGACCTTATTTACACACGACACTGCTCCACTGATCATGTACTGGTTACTCCACTACACACCTCGGATCACTTCCTCCTCACTCTTAACCTCACAGGGGTTTTAATCTTCGTCCTCCCCCTTAACAGTTTTCATTTCTTGATGTTAACAGTGCTACTGATACTTTGTGCTCCACTCTTACGTCTTTTTTAGACACTGTCTGCCCCTTGTCTTCCAGGCCAGCCCGTACCACCCCTTCTGCCCCTTGGCTGTCTGATGTTCTCCGCGAACATTGTTCTAAGCTCAGGGCTGCTGAAAGTGTGTGGCTCAAATCCAAAAATCCTACTGACCTTAATGTGTATCAGTCACTCCTCTTTTCCTTCTCTGCTAATGTCTCCACTGTTAAAAGGACATACTATCATAACAAAATGAACAATTCATCTAACACTTGAATGCTCTTTAAAACATTTTCCTCGCTCCATTGTCCTCCCCCTCCCCCTCCTTCATCAACTCTAACAGCTGATGACTTACATTCTTCATTAATAAAATTAAAATCATCAATGCAAATTTGACACAAACTGTCAAACACATCTTACCAGCAATACACTTGTTTTCATCCTTCTCTTCACTCTCTGAGGCAGAAGTCTCCAAACTCATCCTTTCTAATCATCCTACTACCTGTCCGCTTGATCTATCATCTCCTTCAAGCCATTTCTCCTGCAGTTGTACCTGCACTCACATCATTAACACATCCCTTCACACTGACGTTTTCCCCTCAGCATTTAGACAGGCTAGTATAATCCCACTACTTAAGAAACCCAGCCTTAATCCATCTCTTTTAGAGAACTACAGACCTGTTTCCCTTCTACCTTTCATTCCAAAAACACTTGAACGAGTTGTGTTCAAACAAGCCTTAGCCTTTCTCACACAGAACAACCTCCTCGCCAGCAACCAGTCTGGTTTCAAATTGACATGCAACCGATACTGCATTGCTCTCAGTTGTTGAAGCCCCAAGACAGGCAAGAGCGGATTCCAAATCTCCAATACTTATTTTGCTGGATCTGTCCGCTGCTTTTGACACAGTTAACCACCAGATCCTCCTGTCCACCCTCACGAAGTTGGGCATCTCAGGAACCGCACTCCAGTTGTTTGAGTTTTACCTCTCAGATAGGTCCTTCAAGTTATTTTGGAGAGGTGAGGTGTCCAAGTCGCTACATCTAGCTACTGGGGTGCCTCAGGCTCAGTTCTTGGACCACTTCTCTTTTCTGTCTACATGGCATCATTAGGTTCTGTCATTCAGAAACAATGCTTTTCATACCACTGCTATGCTAATGACACTCAACTCTACCTCTCATTCCATCCTGATGATCCGACGATAGCTGCTCGCATCTCAGCTTGTCTAACAGACATTTCTTGCTGGATGAAGGACCATCACCTTCAACTCAACCTTGCCAAGACAGAACTGTTTGTGGTTCCATCAAAACCCATCGTTTCATCACAGTTTCACCATCTAGTTAGGCACATCAATCATAACTCCTTCAAAATCAGCCAGAAATCTTGGAGTTATGATTGATGATCAGCTGACTTTCTCAGACCACATTTCTAAAACTACCTGGTCCTGCAGATTTGCTTTATACAACATCAAGAAGATCAGGCCCTTTCTTTTGGAACATGCTTCACAACTCCTTGTTCAAGCTCTTGTTCTGTCCAGGCTGGACTATTGCAATGCTCTCTTAGCAGATCTTCCAGCCAATTCTATCAAACCTCTACAACTAATCCAGAACGCAGCAGCAAGATACATTTTTAATGAGCCAAAAAGAATGCACGTCCCACCTCTGTTTATCTATTTGCACTGGCTACCAATAGCTGCTCGCATAAAATTCAAGGCATTAATGTATGCCTACAAGACCACCACTGGCTCTGCACCCCTTTACCTAAATTCATTACTTCAGTTATGTGCCCTCTAGAAGCTTGCATTCTGCAAGTGAACGTCGCTTTATTGTGCCATCCCAAAGAGGCACACTTTCACGGATTTTTAAATTAAATGTTCCCTCCTGGTGAATGACCTGCCCAACTCAATCTGAGCAGCTGAGTCCTTAGCCATCTTCAAGAATCGGCTAAAAACACATCTCTTCTATCTTTAGTTGACCCTCTTACTCTAGCACTCAAAAAACAAAAAACCTTGTCCCTTTTAGACTTGCACTCTATTCATTTACTGCTTGTTTTCTTAAAAAAAAACGACAAAAAAAATAACTCTAGCTTTTGTATTCTCTCTGTTTTCTATTTATTATATAATTTAAAAAAAAACTTGCTACTTGTACTGTGTTAAGCTAACTGAGACTTATTATAGCACTTACATATAATTGCTCTTTTGTTGATTTTGATTACTTTGGTCCCTTGTTTGTGGTTTGCCCCCCCCTCATTTGTAAATCGTTTTGGATAAAAGCGTCTGCTAAATGACTAGGCTAAATGTAAATGTAATATATATATATATTCTATATATAATATCTCTATAATATATTGCGCATTGGTATTGCATATACATATTGTAAAACAGGATTCCAAAGAACTAATTCTGTCTCGTTAGCTTACAAAAAGCCAGCTGAATCTGCTACTCATCTCTTCCCATGTGACTCCCCATCTCAGATGCCCTCACACTAGACCTAGCCACTTCCTCCTCACACATTCTCAATGTTTGTTTTACATAAACTCTCTCGCCAGGTATTGTAGAAAGCGGGGTTATTTCTGGATTCACTTCACCGCTAATGTGACATAACGTTCCCAGTAACTCATATTAGTCCAAATATATATACGTTTGGCCTCCCTACAAAAATAAATAAATAAATAAAAATAAACATCAGGCAATACAGGGTTTGGAATAACTTGTGCAATAATCAAGACTTGCTTGATTTGAATGACTATTCATTTAATAATTTTCAAATTTGTTGGTTGTAATGCAGTAAGGATCTAATGCAGTTTTTGAATATTGAAACATAAAATATTGTACCTTTCCATAATGCCCAGCACTCTGTCATGCTTCACTCATCATAATGAGTCTGCGCACCCAACGCCACCACCGCACTGGCGAGCCCACGCCTGAATTCACACCCCGCGAATGACAACACAAAAAAAGACAAAAAAAACATTTAACAACCAATAGTACAGGCAACAAGAAACACTAGCTAATGGAAAAGTTTAAGAGCCTCTTTCGTAAAATGTGCACTCATCATAACAAGTTGTTCAACTACTCACTATTAAAGCCAAGTTCAATTCTTCTCTATAGAATCATACTTGATAAAGTTGGGCCATCGATTTTTCAAATGATGCACTGCACGGTAGTTCAATATGTGAAGGTGAAAGCAATCTACACTACATGACCCTGCGTTGAGTGACTCTGACCCATGCTCTTTTGATCTGTCCAAGGAGCTCGGCACGCTCAGATTTCTGCTTCTTCTCCTTCACAGCCTCCCTTCTGCTGGACTTACCTCTCCTGAAATATGGCAATACATACACTTGCATAAACTTGCATGCTGTTTAATGTCCACGCCAAAAGTTGAGTTTGTTCCTTTGCTTTGGTATGAAAACTGCTTTCAAACTTGAGGGCGCAACCTCACAATTGAAATGGTGAAGAATGAACCAGAATGATGTATTATTTATCATATCCAAAAATACCATAAAATTACAATTATCCATAACAGACAGTTACAACGCTATGAAGCCATCTAAAGTGCCCCTATTATGCCTCATACCATGGATCTGTCTGTTATAGGCGTTTGTTTAATGTAAAAGTCTACATTATTCAAAAATCAAAGTGCATGACTACGATCTCCCAAAAAAAGAACTGATTCTGGAGCTGCCTGAAGCGCGAACATTCACATTACAAGTATTGACTGGGAAGGTGTTTCTTATCAGCTGTTTTACTGTGGATCTGTAATAGTCCATGGTTTACTGTACTAAGAATGCCTCCGCTCAAATTTCAATAGTTTTGGCTGGAACACAAAATCTATGACCGACTGGGTAATACTGGCAAATTGTCCTGTCCACTCGTACTCACAGTATGTCACATTTTGGCAGAAACATCGTGTGTTAACTATTTTTTTCCTCTTAATTGTTCAAGAGAAACATGCAGACTTTGTCTTGAACATGAATTCTTTACTCAGAGTAATTTAAATCTAAGATTAACCTCAAAACGCAATTCAGACTAAGACCCAGAAGAGTAGGACTTCAATGACAAAGTAAATCCTTCAAAGAAATTCGCAGTTACATACATACATCAGGCCACTTTCGGTTACCACCCTGGAATAAGCCAAACAGAGCACATGCAGACACAGTTCTGCCTGTTGAAATACAGAGTTATGCATTAAATTATATACCTTGTACACCCTGCAGCAGAAGATCTACACCTCTACGGTAGTAGGAAAACGCCACTGCAAAGTCCTGCTCCACTTCTTTCTGGACAGCTAGAGCGATCTGCTCACTGGCCTCTTCCAGGTAGTCCTTCTCCGAGTAGTTCCTGAGGCTGGAGGTGAAGCTCAAAGCCCCACTGCTATGGCTGGACTCTACTCCCAGCCGGCTTGGGGACGTCACTGGCTGTTGGATCGGAGACGAGTTGCTTTCTGTTGCTGTGTGCCTGATGCTGCCTGATGCCATTCCATCATCCACTGCAGCCAGAGTGTCTCCATCAACCTCCAGAGAATTCAGCTCACTGTCACTGCTGCCACCTGTCATTAAGGACACAAATCTAGCATGAATTCAAAATAGCTGACTTCTTGTTGGGCAGATCTAATGACTAATTTTGAAAGTTGTATGGCTTTACAACAACAATATATACGAGTCTGGGGACTGTAAGACAATCCTGCCTCTGTAGGGCCATATTCCAGCGGAGTTTAGCTCCAGCCTGAACCAGCTAAGGTCTTCAGGATCACTAAAAACTTCCAGGCAAGTGTGTTGAAACTAGCTGGAGTTAAATTCTGTTGGAAAAAGCTGACCCCCTCCCAATTTTAGTCAAAAGGGGGCGCTACAGAGTCTACCTACACAGTATGTCCATGTTTTAGCTTTTGTCTATGGCTAATGACTTACAACTCTGATGTGTGCCCTGCATTTCATTACATTTTAAGCATGCCAAGAGCCTCAAAAATACACAAAGAAAAGATTTTCTAAGAACGACGCAGTACCATTTAACATATTGAGAACCCTTTGCAATTTTATGTCTTGAAATTATTCTTACAAAGTTTGAAGCGATTTTGTTGAATATAAAGAGACTATTTAAAAGCCTGTTGTATGTCTCAGTGCTATGTCAGTTGACAACACTAAGACATGTGATGTTCATGTGATAAACCCTCAAGACCTCAAGTTTACTCTAAATCACAAAGATACGAGGCACTTCTTGTTTCCCTTTTTTCCCCATAAATGTATTGCCTCGCCATGGCGAAACCATTTAAGATAACAAAAATCTATTTGAAATGTATCATCTTCAATGTCAATGCCAAGATGTTGACCAAGTTACATTTACATTTATTCATTTTGTAGATGCTTTTATCCAAAGCAACTTAAAAATGAGGAATACAACCGGGATGCTCAGAAAGGGCAATAAATGAAGGAAGTGCTCATAGTACAAAGTTTCAGGCATTGCTCAGATTAGTACAAACTAGACAGGGCGAGATTAAGGAGAGTGAAAGCAAAGGGTTGTTTTTAGGATGAAGTCAAATGGTGATGAAAGAGATGAATTTTCAGGTGTCGCTTGAAAATAGTCAGGGAATTAGTTATTGTCATTAGTTATTGTCAGGGAATTAGATAATTCGGTAACAATCTCAGTACTCAAAACATAATTTGAAACCACAGCGGCTCACCCCACCCCAGCAGTGTCCATTATGTTCAGAGTCTCCAAGAAGAGAATCAACAACTTGCAGACGATCTGAACGAGTTCTACTGTAGGTTTGAAACGACACCCCACACCCGCTCTGAACACCTCTCCACACAACCATTCACACCTCCATCAACCCCCCTCTCCCCCACACCTGCAAATCAGATCAGCGAAGAAGAGGTGAGCCAGGTCTTCCGGAAGCAGAAAAGGAAAAAAACACCAGGCCCAGACTGTGTTACACCAGCCTGTCTGACATCCTGTGCTGACCAGCTGGCCCCCATCTTCTCACAGATCTTCAATAGATCACTGGAGCTGTGTGAAGTCCCTTCTTGCTTCAAACGCTCCACCATCATCCCCCTCCCAAAGAAACCCAAAATTACTGGACTTAATGACTACAGTCCTGTGGCTCTAACGTCTGTGGTCATGAAGTCTTTTGAAAGACAGGTGCTGGCCCACCTGAAGGACATCAATGGACCCTTGCTGGACCCCCTGCGGTTTGCTTATCGAGCAAACAGGTCTGTGGATGACGCAGTAAACATGGGACTGCATTATGTTCTGCAACATCTAGACAGACCAGGGACTTGTGAGGATCCTGTTCGTGGACTTCAGATCGGCCTTTAACACTATCATCCCATTCCTCCTCCTGCCCAAACTAACTCAGCGCTCCGTGCCCACCTCCATCTGTCAGTAGATCACCAGCTTCCTGACAGACAGACAGCAGCTAGTGAGGCTGGGAAAATACACATCCAGCACGCGTACGATCAGCACTGGAACTCCTCAGGGTTGTGTTCTCTCTCCACTGCCCTTCTCCCTGTACACCAACGACTGCAACTCTAAAGACCCCTCTGTCAAGCTCCTTAAGTTTGCAGACGACACCACACTCATCGTCCTCATTCAGGACGGTGACGAGTCTGCTTACAGACTGGAGGTTAAAGAGCTGGCTGTCTGGTTCAGTCTCAACAACCTGGAGCTCAACACGCTCAAAACGGTGGAGATGACCGTGGACTTCAGGAGAAACCCCTCTGAACTCCCCCCACTCACCATCATGGACAACACTGTGACTGGGGGGCGCAGATGGAGTCCCCATTAGGTTCCTGTGTAAGGTCAAAAATGATCAAAGACTTCTGCTGTCCTGTCCCAAACCTATCTTCAGTAACAAAAGTCCATTTGGCATTCCTGAAGGCACAGAGGTGCTGATATCGGTCAAGGCCTGTAGGCCAACATGTGTATACTTTGGGGGTCTGCTAATTGTCACACCTTTGCCCAGTGGGTGAAGTTGTAATCTGCTGACTGGTCAGTTTGAATGTCTCACATTTGTTTTTTAGTCACATGGTCAAGGAAGGAATAAAAGAAGATTGTAACTGTAGCTCTGGCTCTTTTCTTTGCTCTCTCTTTCTTTGCTGCCTCTCTCTCTCTCTCTCTCTCCCTCTCTCTCTCTCTCGCTCTCTCTCTCTCTCTCTCTCGCTCTCTCTCTCTCTCTCTCTCAGGTAATATTTTACATACATTCTGGGTACAATTAATTGTTCATGTTTTACCATCCTTTATCTATTTTGTAACCAATTCAAATGTAACCATAACAAAATATTGTTATTAAAACATTTCAATTATTAATTATGTGCTAAATAGTCTTGATTCAAGGTTAATATTAAAGTGCTACCTATTGCAATACAATAGTCACACAATAGCAACGCTCTCCCACATATTTAGCTATTCTAACTGCGCTTATTTCCGTCTTTGGTATAAGTGGCAGTGGGTGGTAATAGACTAGAAGTGTACAGTTTTATACCATCGTACTGATAACGTTTTTTTCTTTAGTCATTCGGCAATCCTACAGCTTGAACCACCGTAGGAAACCATCCTGAACTGGGCACCACTATCTCTCAGGACCTGAAATGGGACACTCACATTGACTCCATTGTGAAAAAGGCCCAGCAGAGGTTGTACTTCCTTCGCTAGCTGAGGAAATTCAACCTGCCACTGGAGCTGCTTAAACAGTTCTACTCTGCCATTATTGAGTCTGTCCTCTGCACTTCTATAACTGTTTGGTTCAGCTCAGCTACCAAATCTGAGCTCAGAAGACTTCAGAGGGTAGTCCGTACTGCTGAGCGAATCATTTGTACAACCTTCCCTTCTCTCCAAGAACTGTACTCAGCCAGAGTGAGCAAAAGGGCTGGCAGAATCACTCTGGACCCCTCACATTCAGCACACTCCCTCTTTGAACTGTTGTCATCTGGTCGACGCTACAGAGCTCTGTGCACCAGAACGGCCAGACACAGGAACTGTTTCTTCCCTCAGGCCATCCATCTCTTGAACACTTGACAATAACTGTGGAACTCACACTATTTATTCACTCATACACTTTTTTATCTAACACTCATACTCAGTCTACTCCTCAAATTTGCACATAATATACCTGTTCATACAACTGTCTATTGTTATATACCTGTACATACATTTGTCGATTTGTATATTTTTATTCCTATTACTTGTTCTAGTTTTCTATTTTTTATTATCTGTGTTTTGTTCTGTCACTGTCATTCTGTTACACTGTGGGAGCTTCTGTCATGAAAACAAATTCCTTGTATGTGCAAACATAATTGGCAATAAAGCTATTTCTGATTCTGATTTCTGATTCTGATGATCCATGTCCAATAAAGATTCAAAATTCGTTAATTTGTTGACAGAAAGAGAGAGACGCTCTTTCTTCTCTGTCACTCCCTCCAGAGGATCTTCCTGTTCCTAATTTGCATAACTCTTTTAGTAGATAATTATATCTTGTGATGTCCCACAGATGTGTCTGCTGTGAATGGGGCTTCTTTAGAGCTGGTGAGCGAGAGGAAGAGGAAAAGTGCCTATAAAAAAATGAAGGGAGACTATTGTCCCCTACATGTTCACGTTGTCAAGTATGTTGCGTTGTGCTATGTAGGTCTTCAGCATCTGTCTCACTTTTGTCTCTCTTGCTCATTGGCTCTGAGCAGTTCTATCAAATGCTAAACATTTCACTTTGTATTTTTGATTGCTGTTCCCCCCCAAATAGAGCTTTATCGTATTGAAACGAGTTCAGTGTGTATACACTGGCAACTAATTCATGATCTTCGGTGCGGAATACAAACATTTTTCAGAGTGCTGTTTCCAAACAAACAAAAAAAACAAACACAAAACAAAACAAACAAACCAAACACACAACACAACACACCACAACAACACAACAACACACCACACAACCCAACCACCACAACACCAAACAAACCCCTCACTAACAAAACAAAGCAAAACTAAACAAAAAAACAAAACAAAACAAAACACCTTTGAGTGCAGTAAATTAACACATTAAGGTGACAGCCCTGGAAAAACAAAAATATTTAGATGTTTATATAAATTGAGTTCATGCCAAAGAACAAAACTGATCTGAGACTTACACCCACGCTGTCTTGCAGCCCAAATCAAGCCATGAATCAAAATAGCGGCGCTTTTTAAAGTGCAGGAAATGTGATCGGTCCAGGGGACCTTTCCATGAGCGTATTCTTTATTAGGGTAAAGTACCAAAATGCAAGGGATATTAACTTTAATGTAAGTCTGAATTGATTTAAAATCCAGTGATTATTTAATCATGAGAGCAAGTCTTTGGTTGTCAGCTTTATGAAATATGTCAGTATTAAAATCAGCTGTAGGGGCCAAAATGTATCCATATTTTTTGCTCAAATAATCGCTCCCACTGCGCACTAGGAGAATGAAGTTATTAAATATAGTGTGTGACTATCATACATATATTTTATGGAAATTGATGGGTTTTGTCTTCTACTGGTAAAACAATCCAAGATGGATTCACAGCACTTCACAACGCTTCAGTTTGGCTACAATCAGACTGGATTACTGCGTACAGAGAAAATGAGATGTAACGGGTCAGCCAATGTACATATTTGACAGATTTGGTCAATTTTAGATGTGCTCTGCTGTCAAAACCTCACAACAAGCAGCCTTAAGACATAACAAAGGTTTTTTAGTAGTAAAATGCCTGCATCAGTAAAACATTTACATGGTTTTGTGCTTCAGAAGACTCAGAAGTGCCATTTTTTTGCATGATCACATTCTACCCTTGTGAAAAATGAGTTTGTATGTGCAC
>JADLZN010011501.1:0-160000 GCA_018155175.1 Sinocyclocheilus anophthalmus
TTGGTGCTCCAAATTATTAATATTATTATCAATATTAAAATTTTTTGCTGCATAATATTTTTGTGGAAATACATGTACTGTGATACATTTGTTTACAGGATTTCTTAAATGAATATAAAGTTCAAAGGAACAGCATTTATTTGAAGTAGAATTCTTTTGTAACATTATAAATGCCTTTAAAACATATTTTGCTAGACTGTACTGCTTCTACTCCTGTGAGAACCCTGTTTTATTGTTGATACTTTTGAAAAGATTTTAATCAAGTAAATCTAAATCTTAAACATCTTATATAGTTTTAATTTTGAATAACTAAACCTGGCTCAAACCATGAACAAGGAAATTAAAAATAAATAAATAAATGTCTTTACTGTCACTTTGTGTCACTAAAATGCATCTTTGTGTTGAATAAAACAACTTTTTTTTTTTTTTTTAAAACTACTGCCACAAACTTAGCTGTAAACAAGAGGTTGGAACATGACTTTCAAAAACAAATGCTGTTGAAATCAATTGCAGGGTATTGTTTATTATTTAAGGCTAGTGTATATTCTCTGCACAGTTTAAATGCTTATATCAAAGTTTCATTTGTCAACATTTGGAGTGCACTAGCATATACAGTAAATGGCCCTAAAACTCCATTTTTGATTTAATCTGCTCTTTAAAACAGTTATTTACTAATGATTAGTCTGTGCCTGTTTGACCCAGTGATATAGCGGTCAATCAACTGTTTGGCTTTGTTTAATTGGCCTATTAATTGATTAATATGATTTATTTTATCTTTGGTAATCGTAACAGACCACATCCATCTGATGCTTTTAAAACATGCTAAAATTAAATCTAACCCTAAAGCACAAACAAAAACAGATGCTTTTATTGGTTGATTGCTGCTGTAATGTGCTTACTGCATTGCGTTTTTAGAGGATTACCTCAGTTATCTGCCCACACACTTCCTTTTTCCTTTGAGTTGGACTCTTGGATGAAGATAAGAAACAGACTGAGGGTGCACATCTGCATATTCAGAAATTTGAAAAAAATAAACACATCTGAAATGCAGCCTGCTCCATCAGTCAGCTCATATGTCTCCAACACACACACCCCACCCCTACAAAGGCCCTTCTGGCAATAAACGAATCTTCATACTTGTCATCCTGAAATGTGTCTCACGTCACAACAAGCAGCTACCACCTGTCCGTCCCGTTTCACCAGAATCCCTCTCAGCCCCCGGAATTTTACACACAGAATAGGTCTGGATAAAATTCGTTACTGAAAAACATCAGTTTGTACATGATGTACCGCACCGCTCTAGGTACTTTGGCAAACATGCGTGGAGTGCCAGTGGCGCGTCGTCACAGTGGTACACAGAAGGCCTATCATTTCCTTAACTGGCTATGGTATCTATCTGCATACATTAACTACCACTTATGCTTACATCATACATGTGCAGATGAAATGACCACATAGGCTGTCTAGGCACTACAAATAGATAATGAGGGCAAATAAGTAATCAATCATCCTTCATTAGGCTGGGCCGTACTGAGATGTTCGACAGTATGATAACCTTAACGCAAAAAATCAACGGTTTTACGGTATCACGGTATTGTCATCCAATAAATCACATCGGCAACAAGGGGCTAGACGAGCATGTCGTGTTGTGTACCTAGCCAGAATAACTTGCGTGCATAATCCTTTTAATGTGAGAACAACATGTTTAGATGATGCTTTTTTTTTAAGCTTGCATCACTATGAACTGTTGCTGTATGGCAGAACTTGAGGCTGAGTAAATAATTACAGAATTTAAATGTTTGAGTAAACTATTTATTTTTTTATTTTAAACACATTATATTTTCTATATTTATTTATTCTACATTTCCTATATTTGCTTTATTTACTTGCTTTATTCATGTTTTTATTGTATTAATATTTAGTCTTATTTATTTACTTGCTTACATTATTTCTTTCGGTTATTTAAATATTGAAACTTTTGTCACTTTAAATCCACGTTTATGATATTTATGGTAAAAGGTATTTTTTTACCAAAGGATATTAGGTATCAATAACAAAAGTGACCAAATCTGAGCTTCTTGTTGCAATAACCTCAGCATTTTAATATCTTTTTAGCCTTTTGCTGCTTTTATTGATTGGAGAGTAAAGAGAAGACATGAAATATGAACAACTTTACTTAAATTTTACTTTGCCTGTGTGAGAACTGGCATAACTTTATCATTTCAGCATTATGTAGACTTCATTTAGAGCTCATCAAGCACTAAGTGGCACAATTGTTTTCAGCAAGATCTGTTCTTTCATGCATATTCATCCCATAAAATCCAGCAATAAGCAGAGATTTTGTACATATGCTGATTGTAACGTGGAAAACTGGAGTGTTACGGCTTTGCTATACGCAGTGCTTACAAGGTTCACGAAAGAGCCTAGATGAAAGCTGATAAGATGAATTTACTCACTGAGTTATGTTTTCCCTCCTGGTAAAATATACAGTAATCAAACCCATAGGAGCTGAGAAATGTACAGTCAGACTTGAGAGAGCTGAGAAGGAGGGATGAAGGAAAACACAGCACATGTTGTCACGCAGAAGTGATTTATAATGTATGAGAAACAATTCACCTGTATTCTTGTTAGGGTATGAGAGCTTTATATCTCGCATCCCAATATGTCATTGGCTACATTCGGAATAGCATACTACCGCAGTACTATTTCTGCTGTATATAGTTTGTAAATGGTGCATGAGTATGATTTTAAGAACCAAATTACCTCTTACATTGTCTAAAACATGCAACGTATAACCAGAACGCTCCAAATCCCACAATGTAATGCTCTTGATTTGACCTTCTATTTTCAGTTTGTTGAGAAATCCCAGAAGTAACATCAAAAAGTAACTTTAATGTCATTATATATTGATAATTTTTTCAGATTGCCAAGATCTAAGACATTTTATTTTCACTATTGGGTTAAAAATGCAACTTAACTGTGGTTACATGACCTCAAACAAAAACATTGTTGCACACTACTGTTTGGATCGTGTATATGTGTTTTCTTTCACTGTGCAGTATGCATTAGTACACTAGCATTCCATTGCAAACACTACCACATACTCAAATATAGCCCTTCTACTTCTGCCTTTCAATAAACAGATGTTTTGTATTTGTAATTTAAAAAGGGTTACATTTGTTCAATTGGATCTTACTTGCTTTAGGTGGCATATTTGCATTTATTTTTATTTTTTTGAAATCGAGCAGATTCGTTTTGCCTTTACAGATTGTATTCCCTTCAGTGATGGATTATGGGTCCATGGTTTTTCTTGGGTAGTATCTGCTGATGTTGATTGTTTTGTTTCTTGCCTGGGCAGGAATGTTCAAGGGCTGATCAAAGTGGTCGGGAGGCTGCTACAGATCCAGGCAAGTCAGCGGGATAACGAAGCAAGCTTCCCCTGTCCATATTCAATTAGGTGAGTGCCTTTTCCAAGTGCAACAGCTGCTGCCAGTTTTTTTTCTCAGAACTCTCACTCTTGCACATGTCTAGTCATATTGGATTTTAAACATACAAAATGATTTGCTATGGGCAACAGAATATGATGCAACATCCCTGCATTCCTTCCTTTTAAACTCTTTGTAAACGACCAGATGTCCTCCCACACTTTCTCGACCTCTTAGGTCAAACTCTTCAAAAGTTTGGGGCTGGGTATGATTTTTTTTTTTATTTTTTCTTTCCATTCATTATTAGTTTCACCAGGCTGCATTTTTTTAAAGCAAAATCTCTTCTTCTTTTTAGTGTTCCATTAGCGATCCCTGGTGCCATGTGGAATCAGAGCGTTGCTTGATTATTTAAACAAATACGTAAACATATTTGAGTTGTTAAATATTACCACAATTAAAAATAACTGGTTCTAAAGGCAATATAGTTTTCCAAATGTAATTTTAATCCGTACGCAAAAGTCTGAATTTTTTTGTTTAAAAGAAACAGTTTTTATCACAGTTAAACAGTTGTGCTGCTTAATGTTTTTCTGGAAACCAGGATACATTTTTAGGATTCTTTAATGAATAGAAAGTTCCAAATAACAGCATTTATTTGAAACAGAAATCTTTTTGTGCATAACGTTAAGAATGTCTTTACTGTTACTTTTGATCAATTTAATACATCCTTCTTGAATAAAAGTATTGATGGATTTTTCATTAAATCGTCCTGAGCTCAAACTTATGAGCGGTAATGTATCACAATGAGGTTACATGACCTCTGAGAAAACACCTTAACCAAGGTTTTGTTCACATTTGAAGATTTATAGGACCACTTTGAGCTTTCTGACCATTACTTATGGATCGCATATCAACTTTCATTTTCATACATGTTTTTTTGTTTGTTTATTTATATTAATTCAATCTGGCTTATATGACCTCTTATGATGAGTTACTTTATAATGAATCAAATAACAAATTTTTCTCCTTCTCTCTCCAGTTCTTCCGTGGTGTGAAGATGAATGGGTCGAGGGTTCTGTGCTGGCCTGGGATTGGTGCTTGACCTTTAGCACGGGTGGGCACTGAGGGAGGGCTTGAGAATTAATGGAAGATGCCCACTGGTGCTCATTGTGTCCGTCTGCTCGATGGCTCCTCTGCAATCTGCTCTGGGCTCACAAAGCCACTTAAAGCAGATATCCAACAGAAGCAGAGAGGGTTAGGGTGAGGTTGTGTAGGCAGTGTAGAAAGACAAATCAACTCTCTTTCCTCAGAAAAAAGACGTAGATGAGAAGCTCAAACGGTAAAGCTTTTTATTTGTCCTGGCGCACTGTTTCCCAAATGCCTACTACACAAAATTCTGCTATTCCGTAACAGTCTTTTATGCTCACCATAAAATCTGTTATTTTCTTTGTTTTATTTTTGTAATAATTTTTTATATTAATTTATCATAGCCCTTCCCCTTCAGACAGATCAAATACATTTTATTCACTATGGTGCTGTATATTCAGTCCAGCTTCTGTAGACTTAAACTTCCAAATTCTCCTTGACTTCTAAAGTTCTAAACGTCTCTTCTGGTTAAGCAGTCTCGTTCTAAACTTTCAGTTCAGATAAGTGAGATTGAGGTCAATGTGTCAGCCAGCCATTGTCTGGCAGATAATGTTGTGGCTGTCTGCCGAAAACCGCCTCTGATGGATGAACCCTGATAATGTGATGGCTGTACCAGTTGGCCGGGGAACAACAAGAGATAGATGAGCAAATGTTTGAACTGTAGGATGTCTGTGGAGGGAGCTTTGGTGCAACCCTAACATCTGGCTGGAGGTGACCCAGACCATAAATTTAAGTGTTGAAAGACTGTTTACCATGTAGAGGATCTTCAAGGTAGCTTTATAAAATATGTTCCTGTCTGACCCAGTGCCAAAAGCACACACAAACACCATGATCAGGGATTTGGATGAGTTCATTAATCTTAGGATAAAAGAGCATGTGTGTTTGTTAATATAAGGGCCTTCTTTTGTATGTTAGCATTAAGGTTAGACATTAATCACCAGCATAGAATAAGAGGGAAAAGACATCCAAGCTCAAAACTGCAATAAGGAGGCTGATGCATTAAAGCAATAGTTGAAAATTTGCAGAAAATGTACTCACCATCAGGCCATCCAAAATGAAGATGAGTTTGTTTCTTCATCAAAACAGATTTGGCGAAATGTAGCTTTACATCACTTGATCGCCATGGGTCTTGCGTGATTGTGCCGTACAAATGAGACTCACATTTTGAGAAAAACATCACATTTATCCATATTTAACAACTCTTCTGGCCAACATACAAATCCATATTTCTGAAATTATGGGTTCTTCCAGTTTAAAAGTGATAGTTCACCCAAAATTATTCTGTCATTGTTTACTCACCCTTGTGTCGTTCCAAACCCTTAAGACCTTTGTTTATCTTTGGAACATAAATTAGGATATTTTTGATGAAATCCTAGAGCTTTCTAAGACAGCCCTCCATAGACAGCAAGGTGGTAGTTACGTTGTAGTCTATGCAGGGTCAGAAAGCTCTCGGATGTCATCAAATATTTAATTGTGTTCCGAAGATTAACAAAGGTCTAATGGGTTTGGAACGACATGAGAATGAGTAATTAATGGCAGAATTTTCAATTTTGGGTGAGCTATCCCTTTAATTGATGGACTGGAGTTGTGTGGAATATTTTGATGTTTATCAGCTTGGTTTTGCACTCTCCTTCTGATGCACGCACGCAAGCAGCGCATTTTGAGGCATATATCCGCTATTAATTTTCTGAAGGATCATGTAACACTGAAGAATGGAGTAATGGTTGCTGAAAATTCTGCTTTGCCATCACTGGAATTAATTACATTTTAAAACATATTAAAACAGAATATTTTAAATTTTCATTATTTGTACTGGTTATTTTTGATCATATAAATGCATCCTTGGTGAGCATAAGAGACTTAATTTAAAAACATTTTTAAAAAAAACTTTTCAGTGGGAGTAAATAATGAAGGAATGTTAATCTTTGCCTGAACTATCCATTTAAACATTTTTATCACACTTTGTTCGCACACTATATCCAATATGCAATCAGTGTGTTGTTGTCCTGTGACCCATCAGGTGGACAGTGTAACTGCAGTGGTTGAGTTCAGCTCATTTGCTGAATCTCTGACATCGGCTCTGCTCATCGATCCAGGCTTCTGGAGAAAGGAACTGTCTCAGCTGGCTCTTCAGCTCCTGTGTGCCTGTCAGCTGAGTCTTCATCTGGGAGGAGAACTGATGTCTCTCCTTCACACACTCCACCAGATAATACCTGCACATGCAGAGGTGAATGCACACATTACACTGTTATTTCCTGCCTCATTTTATGCATATTATTTAGGTGGAAATGGAAGTATGAGAAACAATTACCTCTATTTGAATCAGTGCTGTTTAATTGCATTCATTTACAAAATGCAGATGCAAAAATGCATTATTGTAGAGGAAATGGCAAAATTTGTATAATTTTTTTTGTTGCTGCAGTTGCACTCTCAGTGTGATCTCAACAAATCTTCTCCTCTCATCTTTTTAATGGTTTTGTTTGCACAGCATTTCTAGCTCAAAGTGATTTGCATTCAGCTTTCACTCTGAGGCTCCATCTGTGTCAAGCCGTTTGTCTGATTGTGCTCTATCTAACTGTAGGAACTCTCGCCTGAGCAAGTGATCATGGGAATCTCCCTGCTACTGCTAAGTGCCTCCACCTCTCAACAAACTGCCCTCCTAGAGCTCGGTAAAGCCCCTCTTGCTACCTAAACACAGCAAATTGACACAGCTAGCTTAATTTCCACAGAAAATTTGAATTACAGGCAGTTTTTGCTCAAATTCTATTTTTGTTACTTTTTCTTGCCGAGTTTCATGCTGATTGCAACATACAAATAATTGTGAGAAAAAAATATTTAAAAACGTTTTAAATATAAAAAGCTTTTATTTCAGGATAAATTGCATCAGAAAATGATAATGATTTATTATTTCTAAGGCTCATCCTTGGGGTTAGAGATTTGAACCTTTATGTATATAGTACTTTATACAATACAGATTGTTTCAAAGCAACTTCACAGTAAAACAGAAAAGTAACAGAATCAATGATGCAAACTTTATCAAATATGAGACAAATTCAGATTCTGCTGTAAAGCAGCTCTAAAAGACAATAGTGTTTAGTTCAGTGTTGATTCAGTTAGTGTCAATACTGTGTTCACAATTAGAAAGCACTTCAGTTTCTGCTACCAGCAGCTCCAATCTACAGAAGGCAATAGTGTTGTTTTTCAGCTCAAGACAAACCCTTAAGCCTATATTAAACTTGATGTGCCACTCGCCCCGCATAGTTTGTGCTACAAATACAATTCTAGAGCTCAAATTATGTGGTTTATTGGTGTACGGTAAATAAAAAATGAAGAGAGAAAAAAAAAACCGCTGAACTGACTTGAGTTGAATAATGACACTGATGTTCTTGTAGAGCATTTGAGAGAGAATTTGAAAGTTTTTCTCATATGTGACCCTGGACCACAAAAACAGTCTTAAGTCGCTGGGGTATATTTGTAGCAATAGCTAAAAATACATTATATGGGTCAAAATTTATTGATTTTTCTTTTATGCCAAAAAGCATTAGGATATTAAGTAACATACATGTTCCATGAAGATATTTTGTACATTTCCTACTGTAAATATATCAAAACTTAATTTTTGGTTAGTAATATGCATTGCTAAGAACTTCATTTGGACAACTTTAAAGTCGATTTTTTTCAATATTTTGAGATTTTTTTTTGCACCCAGATTCCATATTTTCAAATAGTTGTATAATCGTGGACAAATGTTGTCCTATCCTAACAAACCACACATCAATGGAACGCTTATTTATTTTTCAGATGATGTATAAATCTCAATTTTTGAAAATTGCCCTTATGACTGGTTTTGTGGTCCACCTCCCTGTGGGGGCAATCTTTGCTGGTGATGCCCTTGTTACAGGTGCTGTCCTGCTCCAGCCTCATGGAAGCCCTGGCAGACACACACAAAGAACCTTAAACTGACCAATTCACTGTTACAAATGGTTCAAAGAGAGGCCTCAGATCGAAAAGAGGTACCATTAATAATCATGCACCCATTCAGGAGAGAGTTTTAAAAGCAGCGTGTGACATTAGGCTTTGCGTTTGCCTCAACAGGACTCCACACAGCTGAGTTTGCCTCTCAGCACTTGGTACAGCGAGCTTCAAGTGGCCACTAGCGTCCTACACCGAATTTCCTTAGACTCCATTGCATCCGTGGAATGGCTTTACTCCCTGCAGTCATCACTCTGTCTGTGAACATGTCCCAGATAGTGTTTGTCTCCTGGTGTCCCATGTTATTGTCAGCAGTCACAGGGATCTCTGCAGGTTAGCGCTGGACACTGCTGCAGCCGTTGCCGAGGCTGATCCTGCTAAGGTAAATTTTGCATCTCAATGTTTAGTTTTGTTAGTCTACTGTATTGCAGTTTTGTATTATTTAGTAGGATGTGATGCAGGCTAGTGGTTAATGCTTCAGGCTGGTTAACCAAACCTTTGAGGAGTTCAAAACTCTTTAATTCAATCACCATTGTTCCAAACTATTTTTCTGTCACTTCAAGAATAGTTCACCAATGTGAAATTCTCAACCCTTTAAAAATAAAACACAACTGTTTCCACCATTGCTAATAATAAGAAATTGTTTCCTGAGCAACAATCAGCATATTAGAATATTTCTGAAGGATCCTTTGACACTGAAGACTGGAATAATGGCTACAGAAAATTCAGCTTTGCCATCACAAGAATAAAATACACTTTAAAATTCAAATGGGAACACATGATTTTAATTGTCATAATAGTTCACAGTGTGCTATCAACTCATGGGTAAATATGAATAATTAACCATAACTAAATATAATTAATTATTCATATTTTAGATACGCTGTAGATATTTAGCTGACCACTCACGGTCAACCGTCTTGTCAATTCTAAGAAAGTTAATTTCCTGGTTAAAGGAAATAACTTCTTACTGTACATTCTATAAGTTTTGTAACGTAATCTGCTGTTATTGACTCCCGGGTATGATAAAACAATGACCACGTCAGTGTGATACAGTAAGGTTTTATTCACTACATAAACCTAAACTATCTAACATACTACATAAACACATTAAGCCGTCTAACTAACACCATACCCGACACACACACATACAGTTGTTATAGGTAATAGGGTTAAGTTTGCACTAAAGAAAGAGACATAAGGAATGACTTTTATGGAACCATTTTGCATATTCAGCATATCTAAAACCTGAGGGAAAACGTCAGCTTCTTAGTTCAAACAAACCTTGTAAAAAGGTGTAACTTGAATACTTAATGCATCAATTAAAGCGACTAAGTTTGATACTTGCGTATGTCTGAAAAAGATTCCTGATGCAATCTTAATGCCCCAAGATCTTGCTGAAGTTGGTTGATGAGAACGAGCTAGTTTGAGTCAGAGTCACTTGATGAATGAAAAGGACTAGGCCTGAGCCTGGCACGAGCTTTGGTATCCTGGAACGTTTTCTCACATCTTCTTAGCTTAGCATCTCATGGAACCCCCGACAGGGTCGGGTCACATGGAGTGTGGCCTTTTAAAGCCTGCAGATATTCACGCCTCTCAAGATGGGTTCGTCCAATGAGGAAGGCTGAAAACCCAAGCGGGAGGTTGGAAATACTGGGGATGTTTATGACTCTTTGTCTGTAAGCCTGGTATTTTGCATTTGTAATTCGCTGGAGTGTTGAGGCACAAATTAGTACCGATTCTTAGAACATCAATATGTTGCATAGGTATCAGCATATAATATACACGCTTGTTTCGATCATAAGAAGGCGAATTCATAGATACTAGACATGAAATAGTTACTTATATGAATGAGTGGTTTATCGTAAGCATGAATAAAAATAGTCTATAATACAACAGATTAAATACAACACAGCAATAATATACACAATGGCCTGAAGAAAATGGGTGTTCATTCAAAGAAGGTTTTCCTATGAATTAATAAGAAAAGTCCATTTCTCCTGTGCTGTTTGTGTCCCCTTTGTTTCTGGAGAATGCAGCTAAGTAGTCGGCTCGCATTCCCCAAGGTTGTAAATGTATCGGGTTACCATGAAATCAGGGTCTTGTTCGGCGTCCTGGGGTTTTACAAAGTATTTGTGAAAGCTAGCTAACAAAATATATATTGTGTGTTGGAGTAGTCCAGACGCTACAAATTCCCCCCTTTCGAACGTTGTTGTCCGTAGAATAGACAACAAGGAGCGCTGTCAAGGTGCAGAACAATCAAACACACACCTGACACTCACGGCTGGGAGCCAGTGGTGGCTTTTTGGCTGTTGGTGCCGTGGTGGATGCTGTCGGGTGGTGTGCTGTGGTGATTTAGGCTGTAGCAAGGTGTGGGTCCTCGAGCTTATTCAGCAGGTGTCGAGGCTGTGTCACCTGTCTTCCTGAAGTGAGTTAGTCCGGGTAGGTGTTTTTGTTGATGTTGTTAGCCAGTAGGCTATCTGTGGTACCCATGATGTGGGACAGCTGGGTTAGACTCTCACTGGTGAGAGTGCAGGTGGTTCCAGGGATTGCCGGGAACTGTTATGGAGATTCTATCGTGTGTAGAGAATTTCTGACTGACCTAGTGATGCTGGCAGGAAGCGGCAGGTGGTTGTGAGCTCTCTGCTTTGCTCAACGTCACTAGAAGTTCGATGTTTGCGGTGTCACTTGGCTCTTTTGGTGGCACCGACTTGAGCTTGCCTGAGTTTTGTTGGTAGAGCTTTCGCTGTTGGGCTTGTGGGCCCGTTGCTCAATCCAACGTTGTCTGGCTGCTTCTGGGGTGTCGACCGGTTTCAAGGGATGCTCCTCCCTTGGAGGGGCCTGATGCTGTGTTGCAGCAGGCAAGGAGTCAGAGGTTTGTCCTTCTCAATACTCCTTAGTTGAGTTTTGTTCAAGGAGCTCTTTTGCGAGTGTCAGCAGCTCCTGTAACCCAGAAGTAGGCGTGTCCAGCTGTCCTTGTGTAGCCACCGTTGTGTGGAGGAGGATGTTGTGGTGGACTGCTGTTGGACATACCGTGGTGTTTGCAGGATGAGGATGCCTTTTCCCAGTGGTTGGTCTGGAACCTGGGTCTGTTGCCATGGTGATGGCTCTGTCCTCTTCTGGCTAGGGGCTTTCTGTAGAAGGGTTTTGCATTGTGGCAATGCTGGGTGCCTTCTGGTGCCCGCTTTGGATTCTGAGTTGTGAAGTTCAGACTCAGTGGGGTTTGACAAACACCTTTAGTGGAGGCCTTGTGCTTGTTAAAGGCCTTCTGTGTCAGGTTACGCAGCTGTTGATTAGGCATGGTGCGGCAGGCCCTAATGCCTAGATGAATTCTTGCAGCTGGTGTCCTCCGCCATCCCAGGGTAATTGTGAGCTTTGGAGTAAGTTTGTCAAAGTCTGTGGTAGTAAGCATGGGGAGTTTCACGCCGGCCCTGCTTGGTGTCTGGGGCAGCGATCAGTCCGTGGTCAGACTCTGGGTCTGAGAGTATTTAGGTTGCCAGATGTGTTGTCTCTGGCCAGCTCGTTGGGGTCTGTGGGGTCACACGGTGTGTGTGTCTGCAGTGATCCTCTGGAAAGGTCCTTGCCCACCCCCTTGTGGCTGCTGATTGGTGACGTGTGATCAGTGGCTCTCGCCCCCCCCTCGCAGGTTCGGACTCTTGGCTGGGGGGTCTGGGCCTGCTTGCCAGGGGTAGTTCTGTTTCGTGTTTTCCCTATCTGTTCGCCTTGTGGTCTGCAAGCATATTTCAGTTCATTTGTGACACTGAATTCACCTCGTTGCGTTGCTTCGGTTCGCCTGAAAATTTTTTTTTTTGTTGCCGCTGCAGAGGTTTTCAGGGGGCTGACCTGTGAAGTGTCAAGCAGAAGGCTTTGGCTCCCTTTCCCCCCTTTCGTAGCTGTGCACAGGCGTGGAGGGCTTGCACTGCTGGCGACCGATATTCAGCCGGCTGTCTTTTGCTTAAGTCTATGCGCATTCGGTAGGACTGTTTAAATTCTTTCTGAACCATGTCGAGCTCCTCTTTAATTGCTGAGTCAGGTTTTGGACCTCAGCTCTGTCTGTATGCAGGTTGCCTTGTAAGGCCTAAGATGTGGTGTCTCTCTCTTTTAGTTCCACATATGTTGTTTTAAGTGTGACTTTGTGTGAAACAGTTCTCTTGTCAAGTCCTGTGTGATGGCTTTTTCCAGCGGCGCTTGGTGTTGAGCAGCTGTTCGAGCCTCTGTGAAGACTGGTGATTTCATTCTGTCGCACCATTCTGTGAGGTTCTTTTCATCCGTTCTGTGCTTTCTCTCGTTGAGCAGGTTTCAGTTCTCTGCAGAATTCTGTGACTTTCAGTTTCAGCTCATATACCTCCTGTCCGAGGCCCTTGAGGGTGTGGGCCGAGGAGAGGATGATGCTGGTCAAGTGTTCGCTTATGTCGTAGTCTCGCTGTTCCTTTCTTTGTCATTGCAGGTTGTTGGCTGCTTTGAGCTGAATGATGTTCATTACAGTGCTCTACTGAGTGTCCATGTGGTCCTGGTGAGCTGGCAGGGCTGGTTGTCTGTGGAATGTCTGCGACATACTTGCACACTTGTGGGAACACCAGAGAGAAAGAGACACAAGGCAAATGCAGGTACGTACAGAGGTGTTAATCTATCTTTTTTTTTTTACTATCTCTAAGGGGAAGGGCTGTGTAGGCCGTGTAAGGTATGACTAGCTGGTGGGATGCAGCTAGTGAGGTAGGGTGCTATGTGTTTGTGTTCGTGAACACAAAGGAAGAGTTTGAGTAACTTGGTTGAGGGGGCTGTAAGCAGGGGTCATCTGATGACCGGGCTATACTACTGATGTTTCACGGGTTTGGTCACTATGACGAAATTGAAATAAAATAAGATGAACTAAAAAAAAAAAAAAGGGAACATTTTTTACCTATTTTAGTTTTGTTTCTAAGAGTTATGGCTAAGCAGGTTTCACTTGTGTTTGATGCTGCAATAGACTTCATAACCCTTGGGTTAGGCTGTTAGCTAAACTAGCATGGACCCACCAAATACCTCGTCAAAAGTAAAAGAAACAGTGGGAATTGTTTCTATTTTTATGTTAGCCTACATTGTGTTGCAATGGTAGCTGCCCTTCAACGTATTTGGCCTGGCACTGAGGCGTGAGGAGAATTAGAGAGGAAACAGGGATTATGCTACTAATAAACTGTGTAACTCGTTAAGGAAACGACAGTTGCTCGAACTACTGTAATCCTTTCCAAAAACGACGATGGTGATGGTGAAATAACTACAATAAGGTAAAAGGTAAAACATCAACAACAACACAAAAAATTACATAAATAAATAAAAAGGGGTCCTAATAGCTGTAGGAAATTAAAAGGTAAAGTAAATAAAAAAAAAATAAAAAAAAAATAAATTAAAAAAAAAATAAAAAAAAATTGATTTAATTAATCTCAAATTTAATAAAAATCAATTTAGTTGAATTGGTACATTTGTGCTAAACAATGTAAATAAATGCAATAAAATTAAAAAAGGTAGAATAAAGTCAAAACAAAAATAAAAAATAACACAAGTAAAACCCAGTATGTGGGTGGGTCCCACAGGGACCTGTGATGGCATCAACAGGAAGTGACACCAGGAGTGACAGAGAGAGGGAGAGAGAGGTGTGGTTAGAAAGTTACACTTTACACGCCTATCTAGCGTTAGTCGTATGCTAACGGCTAGCAGTTGATGTAAAGGGCTTAGCTTAAGAGTTAGCTTTGGTTTACACGCAGTTCTTTGTTTACACTCAGGTCTGTGAAGTGGGTGCTGTTGTTAGATTAACCGGAAGAGTCTGCTCACATTTCCGGGGTCATGTGTTGCTAGGAGACCAATGCAAACTCGCATCAGGTGCAAGGGGAGCAGAACTTGCAATGCTGTGAGCATGCATGGGAAACTCATGCATGTCCGTACAAATTCATTCATTACTCAAAAAAGCACATTCACTTCACAGGCAATGGTAGATTCGTAGTTAGCTACGCTAGAATAAAACCATTAATTTTACGTAAATGTTTCAAAAGAGCGAGTCATAATGAAATACAATGATACGTAAAACATAATAGAGGCCTTAAATTAGTGAAATGAGGAGTATAGCTCAGATCACCTACACAGTACTGAAGAATGGGATTTCTTCGCCCAAAATCAGACCGCTTTTTATTCTGGTACCATTTATATGAGCTTCTAATCCTGAGGTTTCGTCGTCAGGAAATAGACTTATGCTCCACTAACAACAGAGATTAGTATTTCTTCGCTAAAATCAGGTTAGTTTCTTATCTTACGATTTAAAAACATAGCACTGAAACTTTCTAATACCTGTAGGAAGGCACATTCAAGCTATAGTTTTATCTGATTATATTCAGAACCTGGTGCACGCATGATAAGAGGTTACGTAAATGTTTCACATGAGCGGATCAATATGAATACAATGATATGTAACACATAATAAGGTCTTAAATCAGTGAAATGAGGAGCATCTCTCAGATCACCTACACAGTACTGAAGAAGGGGATTTCTTCGCCCAAAATCTGACCGATTTATTCTGGTACCATTTATATTAGCTGCTAATCCCGAGATTTCGTCGTCAGAAAATAGACTTATGCTCTACTAACAACAGAGATTAGGATTTCTTCGCTAAAAGCAGGTTAGTTTCTTATCGTACGATTTAAACACATTATAGCACTGAAAACTTCTTACTGCTCGCAGGAAGGCGCATTCAAACTATTATTTTATCTGGTTTTGATCAGGAACTTGTATGCGCATGGAGAAGAAGTTACTATCTTATGAAACAGACACATAAGGTTGATTATTGTGTCTGCTTGCAAGCAATGTTTAAAACGTCTCCACCGTTCTAAATTACTGCTCGTTCTGCCTAAAGTAGGAAACTATTGTTTTCTGGTTAGCTTGTCACAGTTTCTGGGGGTCACATCATGCGCTACTGCGGGGATGCTTGGAAGGGACCCCCCCCCCCCTTGTGGTTGCTGGAGGTATTATGGTTCTGTCTTCTGAGTTGTTAAGCAGAAAGTGCTGGCTCCCCCTTTCGTAGCTTTGTGCACCTGAGGGAGTTTTGCACTGCTGAGTGAGGATGCAGGAGTAGGGTGTTTCTCCCACTGTGTTTCCTTTTGCAGCCTATAAGAGTACCTGAGTTCTTTTTGGACCATGTAAATTTTGTCTTGAGTGTTGTTCAGCTGCTGGGTCAGAGTCTCAGTTCTGGCAACTTTGTCTAATAGCTCAGAATTTGCTGCTTTAATAGTTATTTTGTGTGGGTGTTTCCTTTCCAGTTCCTTTCTGGCTACCTTTTCCAGGTGTTCTTGCTGTTCAGCAGCTGTCAGAGCTTTTTGAAGTCTATTGATTTCCTCCTGTATCTCCATTTTGCTGGGGTCCTTGTGGGCTACCGCTGTGATCTGTTGCTTGAGATCATTTACCTCCTGTTTCAGACCCATGAGGTTGTGGGCCAGGGAGATAATGACCTTGGCGAGCTTTTGTTGCCACAACTCTCGCCCGAGTCCTGAGTATGAGGCACACCCCTCTCCGCGTCCAGCCTCTTTCGGCTCAGTAGGTGGTCGTCGGGCCTGGTACAGGGTGTTCCTCACGACTCCTGGCCAGCCCTCTCTGTTCTGCATTCTGGGCAGTTAGTCTGAGCAGCTGCAACGTTTTGACACACTGGTGTTGAGAGTAAGGGCTAGAGAATACTACAAGATCAAAACAGAGTGTGAGTGCTAAGATCGGTTTGGTTCAGCATATGTTTGCTGAAAAGGGTGTAAACAGAGTTCTGATTGATGACTTCAGACTGTTCTTTTTGTCAAATTATCACTCAGAATTTACTGGCGGTTCCCCAAACAGGCTTAATCTCTTAGGTATGAAGGAGAAAAGGGAAAAGCTGAAGGAAAAGGAGAGCATTTCTATTCTGATTATGCTGATTATTTTTGAAAATAGACAAATCAAAAATAGAAATGTCTCTGTTTCCTTTTGAGGTTCAGAGAGAACATCTAGGGGGCATAACATGTAAATGGATTTTAAATTAGCTGACTGCTATTATTAAAATAGGGTAATCAGTCTGGTATTAGGAACAAATATCAGCACTAGTGATTAGTGTGTTACTATAAGCACCCAATACCTTAATGAGTCTTTCTTCGATAGACAGTTAAGATTTAATTAATTTTAGATTTAATTAACTAGTAACTGAGTAATAGCATTCAGGAAGGATACATTTAGATAGTTAAATTCGCTGAGACGAACTGATGATTGTGAAACATAGAAAAAGAAGGAAAAGAAAGGGAAAACCAGGGATTAGGTTAAATTCAAATTGCTTCACACTGGACACACGCATGCTGTATTTAAGAGCTTCAATTAAAGAGTGTTAACCCCTAATTGTTAAAGCTATTTGAGTAGCTTAGCCTAAAATGAAACTATGCTAAGTCGTGTTAGCTTAGCTGCTTCAAATGGTTTGTTTACAAACATGGCGTTTTGTGCTATGTGACGTTAGCACTTCCTGTGACAAGTTGTTGTCACGTAACCAATGCATGCCAGTGTAATTCACGCAGTTTAATGTCTGTCTATGTTCAACAGTCATAGTTTTAGAACGTGGTGCGTTCAGCCTTCAAGACTTGTTGCATTACCTAAGCACTTCGTTGAGTGCTTCTCTAATGTAACAATAAACTTCTTGCACTTGTTTAAAGAATTACAAAACGGGTTTACTGTAAGTTAAAACCGGTTTAAACATATATGTAGTTATGTTTGCCTCACATATGAGTACTAAAGTACAGTATTACACCTTTAATTTCACTCAGCGAGTGAAACACAGTAATGACCACCAGGTTGCTCGGCTTATATATATACAGTCAAAGTGTAGATGTATTGCTTCAATCTAATTATAAACTATATGGCCTTTATGCTGTAGAAAGGGGAGCTGCGCTCACATCTACCTTGATATAACTGTACTGAGTTTTCTTCTTCAAAGAAACAATTTAAACAATACTGCAATTTTGTGATTTCTTCACTAAAGCATATTACATTATGGTACAGTTTGGACATGCCGCTGAGCTGAGATTCAGACTTATGCTTTGTCAAGACAGATTTATGCTTTAATACTGAAATTAGGGTTTCTTTACTAAAATCAGATTAACCTTACACCGAAGCCATTAAGCATGAAATACATAAAGAATCTCACAATTATAATAGCGGTACCAAATCAAACCCCCACTTTATCTGCATCTAAAAAAACCAGCAAATAGGGACACAACAGGGCATCTCAAGTCACGCCCTATTTTAAACTGGACTATCACGCACACACTTTTAAATTGACAGTGTTTAAACTCATAACTTTAGTTTTATCATGCCCACATTCTCCACCAATCTGTAGCTATCAGCTCATGGTGAAATTCGGATAATTACCATACCTAGTATAATTACTATTCATATTTAAGAATCCACTGTAGAATTTTTTATCTGACCACTCCGGGTCAACCGTCTTGTCAATTCTAAGAACGTTAATTTCCTGGTTAAAGTAAATAACCTTCTTACTGTACAATTCTATAATTTTGTAACGTGAATCTGCATGATTATTGACTCCGGTTCTGAGTAAACAATGAACACGTCAAGTGTGATACAAGTAAGGTTTATTAACTACATAAACACTTAAACTAGTCTAACATCCTACATACACACATAAATTGGTCTAACATGCACATACACACACACGCATACAGTTGTTATAGGAAAGGGTTAAAGTTTAGCACTAAAGCAAGAGACATAAGGAATGACATTTATGAAACCATTTTGCATATTCAGCAGATCTAAACCTGAGGGAAAACGTCAGATTCTTAGTTCAAACAAACCTTTGTAAAAAGGTGTAACTGATATTTAATGCATCAATTAAATCGACTAAGTTGGATACTTGCGTATGTCTGAAAAAGATTCCTGATGCAATCTTGAGGCCCCAAGATCTTGCTGAAGTTGGTTTATGAGAAAGAGCTAGTTTGAGTCAGAGTCACTTGATGAATGAAAAGGACTAGGCCGGAGCCTGGCACAAGCTTTGGTATCCTGGAGCGTTTTCTCACATCTTCATCTGCATTTGACCGAACCACCGACTGGGCGGGTCATATGGAGTGTGGCCTTTTAAAGCCTGCCGAGATTCACGCCTCTCAAGATGGGTTCGTCCAGTGAGGAAGGCTGAAATCCCAAGCGGGAAGTTGGAAATACTGGGGAGTTTTATGAACCTTTGTGTAAGAGCATGGTAATTTGCATATGGAACTCGACTGGGTGTTGATGCAAAATTATCCCGATTCTTAGAACACTAATATATTGCCTATGTACCAATATATAATATGCACGCTTGTTTCTATCATAAGAAGGCGAATTCATAGATAATAGACATGAAATAGTTACTTATATGACTGAGTGGTTTATCGTAAGCATGAATAAAATAGTCTATAATACAACAGATTAATACAAATCAGCAATAATATACACAATGGCCTGAAGCAAATGTGTTCATTCAAATAAGGTTTCCCTATGAATTAATTAGTAGAAAAGTCCATTTCTCCTGTGCATTTGTACCCTTTGTTTCTGGAGAATGCAGCTGAGAGTCTGCTCGCATTCCACAAGTTTGTAAATGTATCGGGTTACCATGAAACCAGGGTCTTGTTCTGGCGTCCTGGGGTGTTACAAAGTATTTGTGAAATCTAGCTAACAAAATATATATTGTGTGTTGGAGTGGTCCAGACGCTACAACAGTATTGTTGTTTTTCCTGTATTTTCTTGGTGAGCATAAGAAACTTCTTTCAAAAACTTTTAAAAAATCTTACCAACTTATAAAAAAAATAATGCGAGTTTGGAGTCAGTGATGACAATTTTCTTTGCCTTTAGCCATAGTTGAGATCTCCAGGAGGATTGTCAGTGTAATATACGTTATGGAAACAAAATAGATATACTCTACTTCAGACAACTTGTTCTGCCTTTTTTTTTGATTGGACTCCATTAGGCATTCAGGACTGTAAAGGTCAAGCTGAAATGATGAAATCTACAATCCTTAGACATGTTCCTTTTACACATTAAGAGCACCACATTGTTCCTTGAATGACAGATATAAAAAATAAAAAAGCGCAACTGGAAAAAAATTTTTTCCCCTTATCTTACGCTTTCATTTCTAACCATTATCCAGATGTCAGTGTTACTAGGCAACGTGTGCAGCCTTAGAAACTGGAGCAGTAATTACTTTAGCTAAGTGCTAAATGAAGGTGTATCATGGTGCAGTAGACCTGTACTCCCCACTTGCATTCATTACAGAATGCCTTGGGGCTCTCATGGACAGAAATAATTGAGACCAGGACGACTGGCAACCATGAACATGGGAAGTGTGTGACCTGAGGGAGGATGTAATCACACTAACAGGAAGATATTCAAGGAGGCTGCAGCACAGAGGAATATACATCTTCTGTCACTGGCTCTATGCCCTTATTAGAGGCCTTGGCTGGATGCTGCTGAGATTCATTCTCTACTGCTTTCCGATTAAGGCTGGGTGATTTATTGAATGCTCACAATATATTCCCAGTGATTCTGCTGGTGATAGAAAATTATTGCGTTGATTTTATGATGTGATGTGCTTTTCATTTGACCATTAAGTTTAGTAGGAAACATGTCATTAGACTTGTACACAACCAGTGTTAAGACAGATATTTTAGTAGCATCTCTTATTTAAACTTTCAGTAACAAAATTAGTGGTGTTGGTTGGTAAGTTAAATGCATTTCAGTGAATCAGTTCAAACTGGCCATTTCAGTTAACTGGTTCAATGATTTATGTCATCACTCAAAAATGTCCACTGAAATCCCTTTGTGACATTTAATATTTTAAAATATTTTGGTAAAATAGATGGTAAAGTAAATTTGCTGGTTATTGCTAATTTTGTGCATATAAATAATTGCTAGTCCTTGTGTTCGTTTAGTGAAAAGCAGTGCATATAATATTTGAAGCAGATTATGTGGGAATAAAAAAAAATTTAAAAGTTAACTTATATTCAGCAAGAATGCATTAAACTGATGTAGAAAAGTGACAGTAAAACATTGTTTTTAAAACACTATAAATGTCTTTATTTGAAATAAATGCTGTTCTTTTGAGCCTTCTATTTGTCAAAGAATCCTGAAAAAAGTATCATGGTTTCAACAAAAATATTAAGCAGCACAACTGTTTTAACTGTCATAATAATATGAAATATTTCTTGATCAGCAAATCAGAATGATTTCTGAAGGATCATGTGACACTGAAGACTGGAGTAATGATGCTGAAAATTCAGTTTTGCATCACAGGAATAAATTACATTTTAAACTATATCAAAATAGAAAACAGTTGTTTTAAATTGTGATAATACTTCACAATATTACGGTCTTCATTGTATTTTTAATCAAATAAATGCAGCCTTGGTGAGCATAAGAGACTTCTTTCAAAAACATTTAAAAATACTACCAACATCAAACTTTTGAACGGTGTTTTATCATACTCTTTCTCATACTCTGTACATTTGTTTTTTCTTTCTTTCGTTCTCACTCATTAAGGCTGTTAATTGGCTTGCTCTGCAGGTCAGAGGTTGTGCTGGTTTTGTAATGGGGATGCTGATGAGTTAATCTCCAATTAGCGATTAGAACAACTGCCATGGTGTCCCTTCTCTAAGGGTTAAAAAGGTTCTCAAGAGAGGGAAAGATCCAGTATTCTCAGTTAGTGGGGGATCTGTTAGGGAGAGGCTTGTCTGGGGAATTGTTTTACAAATACTGGAGAGAAATTAGGAAAGACCGTAGATTTTATGTGATGTGTTTTAGATGCCCACTTTACACATTTCTTAGCCGCCTTAGAAATGCTGTACTTGAATCCTGTATACAATGCTTGATCTAACTGGCCACACTAACGTAGGAGTTCTTTCTGGCAACTAGATACATATTGGATAATCAAACCTTATTAAAGCTATTAAAGCATTACTGAGTGTATTATCGCTACATCTCCAGTTGAGCACTGCAGCTGGGGGAATACCAATAAACCCTTGCATTTAAATTATGTAAAATTGTTAAAAGCATGGGGACATTTGGAAACGTGTAAATAGTTATGTAGAATCAATGGGATTTTTAGTTCTGTATAATGGTTAATGTTGTCTAGTTGGTGAATAATTACTTGTTTATGATCAGTGTTCTTTGTACCCTGTTCATTTTACACTCTCTTTTGTCACTCAAGTGACATTGTATTTTGTGCAGGGTTCCATACATTGAGAACTCTTGTGGCAAGTTTATACAGTAATTGTCTTTACCCTAACATTTAGCCTTAAATTTAGAGGTTCAGTGGTTCAGATTTATTATTATTTTAATTGCATCTCTGAACTTAATGATACTTGCAACTGGTGCTATTTCAGTGTCATTGGTATACTTTTATAGTTTTTGTTATTATTTTGAATTGGATTTTATTTTTACACTTTCATTTTAATTGTGTTAATTTTTTTTATAATTCTGTTGTGCATTTGTGCCATTTTTATTAGCTTTTTAAAAAAATATCTTCTTAAGTTTTAGTTTTTAGTTTATTTAGTTATAGTTGTTTTAGTATCAAACTTAAATGAAACTAGGTAAATTAAAATTGGACACTAACTGAATTTCTTTTAAATAGTTTCAAGTATTTTATTTCATTTCAGTTAATGTTTTTCATTTTAAGTAATAAAAATGTTTCTTATGGTATTAGTTATTGATAATAACCCTGTTTGCAACAACTCAACTTTACTGTAATTATGGTACTTTATGGTACTACTTTAGTTAACATGAACTAAGAATGAACAATACTTCTACAGCATTTATTCATCTTAGTTAATGTTAATATCAACATTTACTAATGCATTATTAAAATCAAAAGTTGTGCTTGTTAACATTAGTTAATGCACTGTGAATTACCATGAACTAACAATGACCAACTGCACTTTCATTAACTAACTTTAACAAAGATTAAATAATACTGTAATAAATGTATTGTTCATTGTTTGTTCATGTTAGTTAATACATTAACTAATGGAACCTTTTGTAAGGTTACCGAAATTATAAAGTTCTCTCATATGAACGTAAGTTTGCAAAATCATTATATTCTCACAATATTTGTGTGATTCTTTTTTAAATGTATTTTATTTTATATTTTTAGAAAATTTGTATTTAATAAATTTATTTATTTGATTTTTAGTTTTTTTTAATTGTGAGGGCTTTACAGTTTATTGGTGACATTTATATCTGTTTGAATAGCTTTTACGTAGTGGAAGTAGGTGCTAAATGGTGTTTTACAGTCAATAATAATTAGGATTTCCAGTGTGAGTACACTGTCTTGAACCAGGGTCTCGTCTCTGGCTAGATCTGAGCCTCAAGGACTCTAATCTTGATTTGTATCTAGGTTTCGGAGGCTGTGGTCTTGAATTCAACTCTGATGCCTCCAGTCTTTCAAAAGAAGCCCTGGATGAGTTTGAGTTTTGTTGGTTACTCATTTTATTGGTTAACATTCATGTTGACCTTGTGGGAATGTAAGCTGTGTTTTCCTGGAGCAAAAGACTCCGATATAAACCAGCAGACCCCTTCAGTCACCGCACAGCATGACGTTTGATGCCAAAAACATGAAATTAGCAAAGCAGCTCTTGAGTATGTGCTCAGATTTGAGGGCATAATCCTCAATTCAGGTAAAGAAAGTTTTCAGGTCCTTCACATGGTCTTCACCAGTTTGTCACTGTTCACTGTAGCCCCTCAGTTTCTCCTGAAGTCAAGCATACCTTTCATTTTTATTTTGCTTGAGCTGGGGAAAGACTGGCTTTGAGCCAGTATTATAGAAGCTTCTCGAGCAGTGTTTATGCTACAGAAAACAGCTTGAGAAAGTAAAGAAAGAGAAAAACAGGGTGTTAGAGGGTTGGAGAGGATTGCAGCAACTGTTGGAATGAATTTCAAAGGCCGAGGGCTCTTTGGCGTTCCTCGCCCGCTGCATGAGATGGATAACTTGTGACAGTCTTGCTCAGTTTAACTCGAATGAGGTGGGTGAGAAGAATAAGAATTTGCCCTCCCACCCCTCCTCCATCAGCCCCTCGCTGTGATGAGCATGTCTCGTTACGTTATGAGCTCTGGCGTTTCTTTGGTAGCAGTCATGAGTGATTTACCTGATTATCTGTTGTTTTAGCCCGTATTTCTCTGTATATGGTCAACTTTTTTTTCTTTTTTGTCGTGTTTTTTTTTTGCCTTCTTACTTGCTTGGTGTCTTTCTCAACAAATCTGAAAGATCAAACTGTAATAAAGCTTAAGCTAAGCAACATCAACTTAATTTCGCTACATCTTAAATGAGTGTTCACCAAAAAAATGAAAATTTTGTCACCCTAATTTAGTGCTAGACCTGTATGACTTTTTACTTTTGTGGAATGCGAAGGAAGATATTGTGAATTTATTTTCACTGTGGTCCAATATTGTTTCATGGATAAAAAAAACTAAACATTCTACAAAATATAATTGTTTGTGTCATACTGATGAAATGGAAGTCACTGTGGTTTGGAACATCATGAGGATGGTTACATGCTTTTGCTTTTTACTTTCTGTATTGCTTGATTGTTGTCATATCCCTCTTTCCTATCTTTCTCTTTCTTGCTGTTTGCAGTTTTCATATAGTGGCTTTCATTTTTAATTAAATTCTTTGAAAGGATTGGATGTTAAAAAAATGCCCTGTAAGCGATTTATGATTATTCATTTAATTTCTGTCAGCTTAATGAAAATAAAACTGAGATGATTATGCTTGGCTCTTCTACTGCTGGTAATCAACTATAGGTCCCAGAACAGCGAATATCTTTCTGCTGTTGTCTCACAGATTTTGGGACAGTTGCTTGTGCATTTATTACATCTCTTTTACATCACTGCAGCTCTTTATACACTATACTATAAAAAGTTTGGGGTTGGTAAATTTTTTTATGTTTTTTTTTAAAAGTCTCTTATGCTTACCAAGGTTGCATTTATTTGATTAAAAATACAATAAAGACAGTAATATTGTGAAATATTATTACAGTTGAAGCGTCTGGACCAATCAAAAACACAATTTTTCATTTGATTTAACAAATCAGTTATTCATTAGATTAATAAATCGTCACAGTCCCCTCACCCAATAAACATACTGGGTGCCAAGATGTCTGCGAACGACACCAGGTCCCCCCTGGTCCCCATGGCAACTAATGCTGATATCACTGGTTTTATGACCCACAGGAATGTAAGTAGGGAAAATCACTGCATGTTCCACTGGAAAATCCACAATGCACAGTAGAAATGGACTTTTCTACTAATTAATTAATAGAAAAACCTTTCTTTGAATGAACACACATATCCTTCAAGTCATGGTGTATGTTGTCTTTGATATTTTTAGACTATTCTATGCATGCTTATGATGGAACCCATTCCTGTCATCTTGCCATATGTAATCCTACCATGTTTAGTATATCTATGAATTCGCCTTCTGATGATCGAAATGAGCGTGTATATTATATTTTGGTACATAGGCAATATATTAGTGTTTCTGAGAATCTTTAGTAATTTCGATTCAAGTTCCATATGCAAATTACCATGCTTTCACACAAAGGGTCATAAAACTCCCCAATATTTCCAAACTCCCGCTTGGAATTTCAGCCTCTCTCATTGGACAAGCCCATCTTGAAAGTCGGGGATCTTCTCCGACCTTAAAGGCATCACACCATGTGACCCGCCCAGAGTCGGTGGTTTGTTTGAATTCTGAGAAGATGTGAGCTACAATGCTCCAGGACATCCTAAGTACGTGCCAGGTTTCGGCCTTGACTTTTCCATTCATCAAGATTCTCTGACGCAAACTGGTTCTTTTCATCAACCAACTTCAGCAAAGATCAACTTGAACCATTGGACTGCATCAAGCCTTTCTTTCAGACAGACGAGACGTGCAAGTATCAAACTTAGTCTTATTAATTGATACATTAGGTACAATTTGCACCTTTTTACAAAGGTGTGTTTGAACTAAAATCTGATGTGCCCCTTCAGGCTGTAGATCTGCTGAATATGCAAATGGTTCCATAACTTCATATTCTTATTTTCTCTTCTCTCTACTGCATTAAGCTTTAACCCTTTCCTATACCAACTGTATGCGTGTGTGTGTGTGTGTGTGTTTATGTAGGATGTTAGACCAGTTTTAAGTGTTTATGTAGTTAATAAAGTCGTACTTGTATCACACTTGACGTAGTTCATTGTTTCATAACTGGAGTCACTTAATCATGCAAATTTATGCTACAAGCTCTTTGTAGAATTGTACAGTAATAAGTTATTTCCCTTAACCAGGAAATTAAAGTTCTTAGAATTGACAAACAGTTGACCCTGAGAGGTCAGCTTATATATGAGACTTCTGCGGATGCATCTAAATTGTGTTGTTTGGTATAATTAATTATAGCTAGTTATGATTAATTATTCATATTTCCCCATGAGCTGATTCGCTACACAGTTTACAATGCCTGTGTTCAATTTGAATATATTTTAAAATGTAATTTATTCCTGTGATTTTAAAGTTGAATTTTCCGCATCATTACTCCAGTCTTCAGTGTCACATGATCCTTCAGAAATCCTTCCAATGTGCTGATTTGCTGCTCAAGAAACATTTCTTATCATTATCAATATTGAAAACAGTTGTGCTGTTTAATTTTTTTGTGGAAACTGTGAAACATTTTGTTTTTCAGTAAAAAAAATGACGAATAGTAAGATTAAAAAGAACAGCATTTGTTTGAATTAGAAATGTAACATTATAAAAGTCTTTACTGTCACTTTTTTATCAATTTAACGCATCTTTGCTGAATAAAAGTTTTTATTTCTTACTGACTTCAAACTTTTTTGAACAGTAGTGTATATCTGACCTCTTAATTCCAGCAGTTCAGAATGTTGCAGATATACTTTTATATTATATTAACTGATGCTAATAGATCCCATCACCCCTGTACTGGCCTCATTGCACTCGCTACCAGGAAGTTTTTGAATTGATTTTACAATGCTATTCATTTTTGAGGCCCTGCATGGACTTGCTCCACAGTATTAATCTCGTCCACCCTTGCTCCCCGAGGTCATCAAACCAATTACTTCTTTCTGTTCCCTTCTTGCTTTTTCAGTCCGAGGGAGATCAGTGTTTCACAGTTGTGGCCACTAGACTTTGGGTTTTAAAAGCAGTTTTAAATCTCAATTGAAGGCTTATTTATATTCCATTGCTTTTAAATGTGTCTGATGTGCATGAGTGTATTTAGTAGGTTAGTGTTAATTGTCTATTAATTGTTTGCTTAATTCTTTTTCTATTTACCTCTAGGTACCATGTTTACTTCCTGTCCTGATGTTTAAACTGGACAGAGTGTCTGATCCGGCTTTGTCTCACTCTGTTCTCTACACTCTGCCAAAACTGGGAACCCACAAGGTACAGTCATTAGCATGTACAGCATGCACTGTTTACCTGATGAGGGAATATTAAATTAGAAACTTAATCAATAAATATTTTTCAGCAAGAAAAATAATTGGAATTAGACATTTTATTTAATTAAATGTGCAAATAGCTAATCATTATATTAAGAAGATGTTAACATGTATGGCAGTCAAAATTAAGAATGCAACACCATTTACAGGGTAGTGCGACACAGCTCCACAATATATGAATATAGTCAATCTGCATGGATTTAGGATATTTTGCTTCCCCTGTTGCTATGGCAACAGCTCACCTGCACTGTAGGCAACTCCAGGCATTAACCTGACCATTGTCTGTGCCACTGTTACTCATTTGATTCCGCTAACAATGCACATTATTCATAAATCTTGTATGCCAAATGTGTACTCCTGTAACATTTAGCTTGCTACTAAAATGCTACATCAACAAAAACACTTTATGGACGTTGCACAGTGTACACGGTGTACTCCAAAATATGAGTAAATAAGAGAGAAGATGTTTTGCTGATGTTATTCATATTTATTTTAAATGCTTAGACACTCCTATCATCAGCCTTTGAATGTGGGTGGCAGTGTTTTGCCCTTTAATGTAGTCTTTAATTTTAGCTTTTTGTAATCTGTGAGATACTGTTATTTTTAAAAGCGCAGCAGAACACAACCTAGCCTGTAGGTCACAGACGACGCATTAAAAATATAAAAGCATTAGGTAATTTAAGTTTGCATATATCCAGTCCTGTTCGGTATGTTTTAGCATTAAGTGGATGTGTGTATTCTGCCTCGTGTGTGTTTATCCTGACTGACCTCTCTTGTGTTTCAGTTCTGTATCCCGCAGGTGCTTCATGTCCTCCAAACTCTGGGCACTTCATCCAGACTGAGGCCTGTGGCTCTGCGCCTCTTAGCTCTGTTATGGAAAAAACAGGTGCAGTTAATGCTGATATTTGTTAAAACTGTTCTTTGTGTGTTGTGTCAGATGTCTGTGGCCAGGATGCATTGATTCTGTGAATATATGTTGAATATCAGTATTTAATATTTATTTTAAATGAATGTACTCCCATTTACTGTTTGGGTTTTTGCATTGAAATATCATTATATTTATGTATTATTATATTAATGTCTGAGAGGTTTCTGTTTAGTATACTAAATTATTACAACTGTTTATGTCAAAAAAATAATTAATATCGCATAATATTAATTAGGATAAAAATTTGAGTGGGTTTTTTTCATAAAATTATGCATGTAACTCAATGTTTGAGCCCTGTTATTAATGAAATTATTATATTAATTCAGCTTGATTATTTACTATTTATTTAAAATTGATATATTCACTTTTTCCTCTCATTGTTTATGCTTTGAAATAATTATATTTATATTGATTCTATAGTGTATATTTACATCTGAGAGGCTTTCTTTTAGTCTACTAATTTTAATAAAAAAAATTCAAATTAAATATTTTCTAGTGGCTGTTAAACGATTAATCGCGCTTAATCCCATCCAATAAACGTTTTTCTTTGGTTTACATTGTGTGTGTGTACTGTGTATGTTTATGTATATGTAAATACACAAACATGCATGTATATATTTAAAATATGTTTTGTTTATATATAAAATATCATCTTTATACATATATAACTGATATTTGAAATATATATATGTCATGTAAATATATTTTTTAGATATATACATTATATACGCATTCAAATCTTTTGTACAACACTAATATTTTTCATATAACATTATTAGCATAACAAGTTTGGTGTTTTTCCCCCCCCATAAGGTATGCATATACTTAGGGTTTGAGCCCTGTTATTAATGACGCGTAAACTTATGATATTAATTAAGCTTGATATTTAATATTTCATATTATATATTTACATTTTATCATTTTTATCTTCTATTTAGTCTACTAATATAATACAAAACATTTAATTCCAATTCATATTTTCATATTATTAGCATGTGTAATTTAATTGAAAAAAGATATGCATAATGGCTATATATGGTATAACTTAATGGTTTGAACCATATTATTAATTAAATGTAAAATTATACAAATATTAATTGGTTCACAGAGAATTTGCGTGCTTTAGAAAAATGTACATTTTAATTGAAGTATTCCTAAATGAATGTTTATGATTTCAGATTGAATCTGCAAATGTGTTTTGATACCTAGTCTTACTATAATGTCTGCTATACAGTGGCACCAAAAACTATTTGGACACTTAGACCACACTTACAATGTATGAATTACATTGTATTAGATAACAACATATCTAGAGCTAATTTCATTTAATGCAGACCATCACAGGTTTAAGTGTGACTTGTTTGTGTCCAAGTACTTTTGCAAGTACTGTTACCCTGAAACTTGATTTTTTTGTGTGTGTGTGTGTGTGTATAGGACCATGTGTATCCGGACCTGCAGAGACTGATCTCACAGCTTGAAAAATCCTCAGTGGTCTTGGGAAAAGATACACAGTGGGAGCAGATATTGGCCAGAGCAGCCTGCATCAGAGACATCTGCAGAGAAAGGTCTGCTTCACCCAAAATCTGCCACCATAAACCTGGAGTTCATTTAGCAGTTTGATTTACTGCATATTCCACCATAGTAACCATTCACCATCAAAGGTTTAACATTTACATTAATTTACTCTTTTCCCAAATGCCATACATATTGTTCCAGGCCGTACCAGCATGGAGGAGACATGCTGGCTGCCATCACCGACACACTGATGCAGTTCTCCAGGAAGGATCAGGCCACTCCTGCTGCTCTGGCACTGCAGGGCTTACAGGAGCTCTGTAGAGCTGAGGTCAGTCTTTGTACCCCTATGAAGAGGTTCACACTGGCTGTCAGAAAATGAAGATGAAAATGCATTTTCATTTCTAAACTATTTGTATAGTTTTGATTGGGTAGACCAGTGCCACCCTGGCCCTTATGTTCCCTCCTGCCTCAAGATTCAAATTATAATCATTTCAGGGCTCAACAAGATTTTTGCTGTGTTGGGAAAGAATTTTAGATTTGTACTGGGTCTGCCAACATTTTCATGATCCCTTACATCATTTTTACAAACATATTTAATATTTATAATAATACTTTTTCAAAAATCTAATTTTACATGCATTTCTTAATATTTATTTTAACAAATATTTATGTTCACTACCGTGTTCATTCTATTTTTTTATATTATTTTGTTTTTGTTTATTTTATTAGTATTTATTTTATATATCATTTACAAAATAGTTTTATTATGGTTCATTTTGTAGTCCATTTTAGCCGCTGATAATTTCTGAATATTTAAAAAGAGCAGTATAAAATGTGGACAGACAAAAAATATAAGATACTGGTATATAATGCAGTCCTACATACGGTCAAAAGTTTGGGGCCAGTATGAAATTCTCTTAGCTCAACATAATCAATTTCATCAACATACAGACAATGATAATAATATTATTACAATTTAAAATAAATTTTTCTATTTTAATGTACTTTAAAATGTGATGACAAAGCTGATCCTTTGTGAAACAATTTCATGATCCTTCAGAAATCATTTTATATCAATGTTGACAAAAACAGATTAATATTTTTGTGCAGACATGTTTTCAGGATTCTTTGATGAATAGAAAGTTCAAAGTAACAGCATTTAATTGAAATAAACTTTTGTAACAAATGTCTTCACTGTCACTTTTGATCAGTTTCTTGCTGAATAGAAGTATTAATTTCTTTAATAAAAATCATACTGACCCCAAACTTTTGAGCGGTAATGTACATGTTGTTTATGTGATATTTTAGTGGGCCATTCTTACCGCTGAGCTCTGCATTTGAATATTCTTCTCATCTGTTTTCTGTTCAGGTAGTTGATATCGTCTCCACGTGGAAGGCACTCTCTCCTAAGCTGTGCTGTGACTCCAGACCCACAGCTGAACTTCTGGCATTAGTACCTGCTTTAAACGTCAAAACTGAAGAATTTGAGGCACGAGACCACCAACCCCTGTTTCTGATTGCTAGATGTGTGCTATTTTGGAGCGGTGTCTGAATTCATAGTTAAAAGCATGATTTATTTCTCTCCACATTTCATAACGTGGACAGATTACTTCAGGTCTTGTGTCCTTTTCCTTACAGAAATTCAGAAACGAGGCAGTCTGTGTTTTATGGAGCTACGCACTTGGTCAGGTGAGCACTGACATTTTCAAATGGTAATGAACGGTAGGGATGGGCAGGATAATTGACTAGTCACCCAACAACTGTTTCTAATGAATAGTCATTGCACCATTTTATGTATCTGCAATTTATTTAGTTATTTTTCGAACAGTTATGAGTAAACAGTAATATTTAAAGCTTTATTGGCTTCATCAGGACCCAGAGGTTGCGAGCCAGGGTTTTAAAGCTCTCTCGGAGTACCCTGAACCATCTCACACCATCCTACACTTGCCAGAGCAGGTGAGAACATATGCTAAATATCCTCACATTATTTCTGCTTACCTTTATATATATACACTGTGTATCTGTAATGGTGATATGATCTTGCTAACAGGCCAGACCTGTACCAAAGCAGCCTGAAGAAGAGGATGAAGGGAAGGAAAATGAGAAGGATGAAGATGTTTCAGTGCCAGGGGCGTCATATGTAAAGCTAGTAAAGCGATCTGTTTTACCAGGTAAGATTATCTGATTATGGTGGCTAACAGACTGTCAAACAAACTCTTTTAAATATAGTTGACTTGCATTTACAGTTATTTGAACTAAAAACCAAACTGTTATGATATTTGAGTTAAGAGTATATGAGTATATTATATGAGTCGGTTCTTGTCAGTGAATGAACTGAATCAGTCTGAATGACTGATGTATATGTTGGTGTCATATAGATATCTAGACCATTATTAATCAATGTTAACTGGGTTGCTTACTTAATACTTAACCTTTCTGTTCTGCTCATTCATTATATGAGATTATATGAGGGATACATTCACTGTTATTTGGTTAGATAACAAGCCAGCTGGCTGCGTTTTTACAGTGGCAGAAGAAATAAATGAGGACAGATTTTGTGTACTGAAATTTTACATATCATAGACCCAAGGTGTGATCTTTTCACAGTTACTGTTATGTAATTGTAGCATATTTCCATAATTTTACCGAGGTAATGTATTCAAAATAGCTGGATGAATAAAACTTGAGGCTGTGAGTGTCAGTGTACTTGCCTAAAAGCACAACATGCAACAGAAACCCACAACAAAGACTACATTACACAATATGGAATATATTATAGACTTCTGCTAATTTTATATAAATGTTGATGTAATGTATTATTTAACCTTTAACAAAAACCTCAATTCATGAGTTTTGTCATCTAATGCAGCCCTTGAGACCTTCCTGACAGCTCTAGTAAGGCAGGAGATGAACCAAATGCCCCGTGGCGTGTACCATTCAGCTCTGAGTGGAGGGAATTTGCGCACTGACCAGGGAAAAACTCTATCTGGAATTCCTTCTTTTATGCTGAAAACATATGAAAAGAACAAGCAGCCGGGTCTGAAACCTGGCTTAGCAGGTACATATACTGTACAAGAGTCATTCAGCTCTGTAACGTGGGCAATTTTAAAATTCTTACAGCTAATGCTTGTTTGTCACAACTGAAGTAACAACTCACACATTGCATAATTCGGTGTTTGTCCAGTTAAGTGTGTTAAATAAACATATACAGTATGTTGGTTTTGATTGGTCTGTTTCAGCTGGGCTTCTACTGTGTTATGACCTTCCTGTTCAAACTGACAAAGATGGACATCCAATCACACGCTTTCTTGTCAGCAGAGGGCGGAGTTACAGTATCAACAAATGTTAGCCACCCTTATTCATGAGGTACCTTCTAGCACACACTTATTTGGGTGAAACCCGAAAACTTGAATTATATTTTAAATTTAAATGATATTTTACCCCAAAATGAGAAGAGAAATGTATGCATTAAAAATGAATAGTAATATTATTGTTTTCATTACAGTTAAGCACATTTTAATGTGTTCTGATGTTTGTTTGCATTGGTGATTTACATTCAATTCTAATTCCAGTAATGATTTTATTTATGCATTTGATTGTTTCATAAAATATTTATTTATTTGATTAAAATCTGTACAATGATAAATATATCATAATTGTGAATGTATAAATACTTTTAATAATTTATACATTTTAATCTCGGTCACTTTTTTCCAATCTTTTCCTCTCAGGTGAACATCCAGCCATCTGAATGGCATCGTTCTCTGCTCTTGCCCCAGGCCTGGCGGGACTTCATGAGCCGGGCTTACCATGCAGCTCTCAAGGTGATTCTGTGTGATTTTTAAACCATCAAATCAGATGTATAAGAATAAGCCTAGCTTTACAATTACGATCATAATTCATGTGATTAAACTCAATGTAATGATTGTCCAGGGTCGAAAGGCAGAGCTGGAGATGCTACAAAAATAGGGTAAAGAGAGCCCAGAGGAACTGCAGTACAAACAGCACTATGCCTGGCTCTGGTAAGATTCACACACCCAGATGCATCTACAGTACAGACTGGCCTGGTCCTGGAGTTTTTGTTAAAGTTGTGATGAAACGGAAGTAGTAACAGAGCTTGAAAAAAAATGGGTAATCGCTTAAATTTAAAAAAAGTAGGGCGATGCCTTCTATCTATCCAGATTGGATGGAGACATATTGGTTGAACAAGTTTTCAGAGTGACAATTTTAAGAAAGGGACTGAATGATTGACTAAATGATTGGAGAAATCTGGCATTTGAAGTCTGGCATTTCACCGGAAGATCACATTTTGATATTGTTATTAAGAATTACGAGGTCAAAAATTAAATATATGCACAGATAAATTGTTCACACTAAGATCAATAACAAATTTATAAAAATAAATGGTGTGTATTTTCACTTCATCATGACTTCAACAGTGGGGTCTAAACAAGACTACTGGAGAAAATGCTTCTATGTGTATTTCTTTCTAATTTACAGTAAATGCTGTTAGGTTTTCACTTTCACTTTTATAGTTACACTTTCTGATTATCAAAAGTTTGTTGAACTTATACAGTACAGCATGATGAGACCTCGTACATCTACTAAAAATCATTTGGCCGAGCAGTTGGTTTAAAGTCAGAAGCTCTAGCTTGATTTGCTTGCAGATGCCGTTTGATTTGAAATTTTATTATGAACTCGGTTATGAACACAATGACATTCATACAGTGCCTTCAGCATCCAAACTTTTAGGTGGGGCCACTACATGTATGCTTTGCACACGCATGAAAAGATTTTAACACAGTAAGAGCAGATATAGTTTTAGAGGTTTTATTAAAAAAAGATTAGAGATTAGATCTCTAACATCGTAAATAGTTTTTTTTTTAGTTTTCACCATGACAATAGTCAACACAGCTGGCATGGTTTTAAGAAACAAACAAACAAAAAAAATTGACTTTGCTAACGTAGACATATTATATGCAGTGATCTTTAAAAAGCTAATGGATGCAAATAAAGCTATAGATGTTAAAAAAAATGTGCTCAGTATGCTATGTACATCAGTTCTCACTAAATAGTTCAGATGAAGCACAGACGTCATAGCTGACCATAAACAACAACTTGTAATGTGACTGAATTATATTGAATGGTTTTTAGCACAAAAAGCTCAGCACTTTCAGAAACTGTCAAGATTAATGCTGCACTATAATGAAAGCCTCTAAAGAGTGAAGTGTAATTGGAGCGTTGCACCATAGGGAGGAATGTGAAGGTATTATTTTATACATCTGGCTTGTGTCAAACATCCAGAGCTGTTAAATTGTGATTGCTCTGGCATTTTCAGCTGCTTTGAAAAGCCTTTGAATGGAGACTGACATTTCAAAAGTCACATACAAATGCATGCACATCACCATTACACAAAATTCATATAATTTTTCAATGTAAATCTGCCTGGCATGTATAGGCTGTTATTGTTCACATGGTCTCTCGCCATAATATGCCCTATCGCATAACCACACAGTCTAGCAGAACACCATAACTCAACCCCCAGGATGCCATTTTGACGGCCTGTCAGCCAGCCAGTGAGTGAGTGATTGATGGGATAACATGTTCAGATGACTTCATTCCCCATGGCATCACAAATTCTCGTTTGCTCCGCAGTCTTTGTGTAATACAGTTATTCCACTCCTGGGACCTCAGGGCAGTCTGTACGCGGTCACGTGCCCTGAAGCATACAGGGAGGGTTGGATGGTATGAGACCACTGGGATTGTAGGGTTACAGCTTTTGCCCCCGCAGAAAAAGATGTCAATTAAAGATGGTTTAAGCGGGAGGAAATGAGGTAGACGTGTCTGATTTTGTCAAGAGTGGGGTCCAAAAAATGCTAGACCTTCTTAAATTATATATTATAAACATAACAATTTGAGTGAAATGTTCCATTGAAAAATGAAAATAAATGTCTTAGTATTTTCTTTGTCACTTGTTAACACTTGTAAAACCTGAAGATCATGTGATCCTGCATGATTTGAGAATGGTTCAAACAAAGACAACCTTGTGTTTCAGTGAAAGCAAGAACATCTGACCTTTTAAAACTGGTCTGGACCTAGAATTAGTGGAGAATTCTTATTCATTTTATGTCATTAAGTTTCGTTGCTTGAAATGTTTCAAAGTCCTCCTGCTTTTCCATGTTTAAATTGGAGGAATGCCAGATTTTCAATGTGGTCTCAGACTTTTGGGACCCCTTGTACTGTATGTAGCCATGCAAATGGTACCTGGGCTCTTAAATCATTGCCTGAGGAGATGAAAGCTATTCTTGTCAGTGTGTGGAGCACCTTAAATCACATCTCTCTTTCTCTCTTAACTCAGGGTCAGAAACGAACTGACTGATGTGGTCAAATCTGCCGCCAAGTAAGTTACTAAAGCTGCTGATATTCTTAGTTTTGTAACCCAAAATTAACCCCCCCCCCCACAAGACCCTTGTCTTCTCTTTTCTAAGCTAAAAGATTAAACTATCGATTTTTTTTCAAAATGTTTTATTAGTAAATAGTGTGCTTTATATTCAGAATCTGCAGTTTGCTTTTATTCACTGTAGTCTCTTAGGAAAGTGCTTTTTTTTCAGTGCTTTATCGATTAAATGTAAGCTTATAATTGCTCACAATCCACATTTTCAGGCCTGTTTTCAGCATCGATGATAGTAATCATTCAGCATTGCTGCAGTGTGTTCTGTTTAAAATCAGCCTATATGTGGATTAATATTTTATCATTTTGTCTCCATTATGACAGAGATAGTCCGGTTGTTCAAGGTAATTCTATCCTGGCACTAAGTGGCCTGGCTGTTGTCTTAACCAGATATGAGAGCAACCTTCCTGCACAGTCTGAAAGTGGACTTGAGGTTAGATGCAGCTTTATTATTTAGTTTCTATTCCGACTACCTATCATTTACTGGCTTTTCTTCTTTTTCAAAAAAAAAAAAAAAAAAAAACCTGGAAAACTTTCCAATAAACTGTCATTTTCTATTCGTAGGTGGGTCCAGACAGTTCCCACAGTTCACTGGCTGACGATGGTGATTGACACACTGCTCAGCATTGTTAGCAGTAACAGTAACCCTAAAGGACAAGTCTTCCCATGGTTCATTCATGTGAGTTATAACTCCCTCGGGTGGGGTGTTCAAGAAATCATTTCAATGATTTTTACAGATTCCACTATTGGTGCAGAAAGTACACACTGCACCTTATTTAAAACCTTTAAATATTATGTGTTATTAAAGCATATGCTATGAAAGTCTATAATATTGCACCTTTAACTAGTAGTAATGCCATATTGGTAACACATTACAATAAGGTTCGATTTATTAACATTAGTTAATAAATGTTCGCAGACGAATCTCAGGCACTTCAGTTTCACAGCGGCCTGGCTCTAGGCATGTTTCTAGCGTGGCTGCATGATGAGAGAGTCAGGTGTGTGCTGAGTGATACCATGACAGAGAACTCCAGTCTACCCATAAAACAGAGCTTCAGTTTATTACCAGACAATTTTAATAGCTATATCATGTTTGATGAATGTTTACTTGTTTTTTGTTTACTGCAGTGATATATCTGGGCAGTCAGTAGCAGAGCTGCTAGTGAAACATCTGGAACGACTGGAAGATTGTTGCTTTAATCCCAATCTGGAGTACAAATTAGTCTATCTAATCTGATTTTAGTGTTAACTACAACTGTACAACTTAGTTGTAGTTGTTAGCTAAGAAACGAAATCCTTATGCACACACACACACACACACACACACACACACACACACACACACACACAATCATGCACATATAAAATATTTATTTATGAGTTATATTCTTCATTTCCCCTGTACACTAACAGACTCTTAAATGTTTGTTTGCTCTTTGTCTCTCTCAGTTCTGGTTGTGTGTTAGGTGTTGGCTTGGTTCTGAGCTCTCTCAGTAGCAGTAGTCAGTCTGAGCAGGACGGTGTGCATGTGTCTCTCACGCTGGACAGACTCCTGCAGACCCTGCAGGACAGCAGCAATATGAGCCGCATGCTGCAGGAGGTAAAACCATATTGACTGTGGTGTTGTCAGGTGACTTGCATCTTTAGTTGAGAAATGGCTTGGTATTTTGCCCCTTCTTAATACTGTACATTTGCTCAAAAATTCCCAAAATGGGGTTCGTGAGGGCACTGCAGGGGGTTAGTGAGTTGATGAAAACCTAGTAATTAATAAAATCATAAAAATGTGAAATTAAAATAATAGATACTAATAAAACATCAACATACTAATAAAAGCATGTTCTATTTTATTTGTTTACCTGCATGTCATGTGACCATTAAAGGGATAGTTCACCCAAAAATGAAAATTCTGTCATTAATTACTCACCCTCATGTCGTTTCAAACCCGTAAGACCTTCGCTCATCTCGGACACAATTAAGATATTTTTGCGATGGAATCTGAGAGCTGTCTGAACCCTGCATAGACAGCAACGGCAACTGAAAATGTTCCCAAGCTCCAGAAAGTAGCAAGGAGATCTGTCAAATTAAATCATGTGACATCAGGGGTTAATGAATTTTACGAAGCTACGAGAATACTTTTTGTGCACAAAAGAAAAAAAAATAACGACTTTATTCAACAATTGGTCTTTTTTTTTTTTCTTTTGCGCACAAAAAAGTATTCTCGTAGCTTCCTAAAATTACAGTTGAATCCCTGATGTCACATGGATTATTTTACAGATCTCCTTGCTACGTCTCTGGACTTGGGAACATTTCAGTTGCGTTGCTGTCTATGCAGGGTCAGACAGCTCTCAGATTCCATCAAAAATATCTTAATTTGTGTTCCGAAGATGAACGAAGGTTTTTTGGGTGAACTAACCCTTTAAGCAACATCAGCATCAGCAAACCACGAACATGCAAATGTGTTGAAATAATATCTTAAAATCTCAAATATCAAGTAAATATTTTAGGAATGACAAATATTTTCAGCTGACAAAAAAAGTTTTGCAATTCCTGTTTAAGCTGAACGATGTTTATAAATTGACACACATTGATGGTGATGATAGAATTTTTACTTTAATGTAGTGAAAACGCAACATTTTTTTCCATTAATTACAACTAAATACTTTTAGTGGCAGTCATTTTTGTGCATCCAAACATTTCTTGTGTCTTTTATGTGTTCTGTCGGGTGTCAGGTTTTGGCCTATTCTGTGGCGTGTGTTGCAGTTTCAGCATTTAGTGCAGGCATTATTGAGGCCAGTAAGGCTGAGGAAAGCATGAACACACTTCGCACCCTAACAGAGGAAAGCCAACAGGTGAGAGCTGAAATCGTCTGTTTATAAGGAGATTCATGCATTAAGATAAAAGCTATTTTAAAAAATTGTCTTCCTTGATTAAAATTAGTAGCTATTATGTTTGATCTTAGAACTAAGTTTGGTTTTGTATTAAAGAAGATATTTTTGTTGTGATTTTGCACATGACTGTTTCAAAACAAAATATTTGATTCACACTTTATGGCATTTATTCTGGGTTTTTTTTTTAGACACCAGGCTTTGGCATTGGGACTCTCAGTGTTTGGACTCTCTTCTTTTGGTCATGGTAAAGCGGTGGACATCCAGCCTCGTCTGCTGGCTGCCTGGACCAAGATACTGCTGGCAGAGGTGAGGTGCCATTGTTCGGTGAATCATATTGGGCGCCAAATGTATTGTTATTTCCATATGTTATGCATATTTTGCCTTTACACATGCATGTAAGGCATGCTGGTCTTATTTTTATGTCAGACAACCACTTTATTATCCATACCAAAGCTGCTTTGGTTAAAAATGTCAGTGGGAAGTGAAAAGAAACAGTCGACTTAATGTAGTTTGTCTCTCTGACTAGTGAGAAACAATGTGTTGTTGTGCCATAGTAAGTGAACTATATATCAGGATCTGATCTAAGGCACAGGTCCAGAATTTAGGGTTAAGTTGTTCTCTTCCCAGTGTCTTAGTTTTGATCTAGAAATCTCAGGCATCAACACTAAATCTCAGCTTTCATGAGGGAGAACCTAAACTGTCATTTTTTTAATCTTTCTCCAGGGTTGTCCCACAATGCAGAGGCTGTCTGCCCTCAATGGACTGATCGCATTAGTGGGATCGGAGATGGCTCTCATTCAGGTAATTTAATGTGTAATTCGTGCTTATGTCAAGCCTTGTGTTATATTTGTACCTGCCAGGATGCAAGAGACTACTTCAGCTTAAGATATATGTGTTGGCATTCAGCACATTCAGTGCAAGACTTGAAAATAACACACTAGCAGTGTAATAAATCTTACTTCCTACAGCTAGAATGTTTTTTTTTTCATCCTAGTGAATGTTAAATATCACGAAACATCACTTTCTCGTATATTACCCTGCATTAAGTCCATTATCGTATGTTGAGGTGCCATTAGTGATAGCAGTTAAATGCCAGTCTCGTATTGACACTGCCCTTTTCACACACACCTGTGCCAGGCTGCTCTTTTTGTGGCAAATTACACTCCTCCATGCCCACCCACTTTCCAGACACTCATACACATACACACACAGCGAATGCTGTCTCGCCTTTTTAAATGCAAATGCCACCATACTTGGAAGGTAGCCAAGAAGTGTCGCCATAGTAATGGTGGGACTTGACAGAGGTCTGCAAGGATTTTCTCTCAGTGTGAATCAGAGCCTTGTGAATGTCCCGGATTACTCTGCCGCCCCACAGATGAAAAGATTTGTGTTAATGTGTCTTTAAGCGACTTAAAGTCACTGAATAAACACTTTAAAGCACTTTAAAGATTCGTTCTTGAATTAAAATCATGAATGTAGCTCATTTAGCTGGTGACTGTTCCTTTCGGATCTAAACTTGTGTAAATCTCCTCAAACCAGTGACACTAACAAACAAGATTTTAAAAACTGATTGTTCTCTTTTTAGTTCAACTCTGTTTACTAACTTTGTGCAAGGACAGGTAAGGAAGCAGATCTCAGCAATTATATATCCGTAAAAGTTAGCTGCTGGGGAAAGGTGAATGTAATAAAAAAAAAAAGAAAAGAAAGGTGAATGTAGGCTTTAATATGGCAGTAACAGTAGCTGGCCACATGAGGGTACTTGTAGGGTTAAAATAATGTCAATGTCAAAACAAATGAATCCTTTCTGACACTTTAAATTCGTTTTAATAACTGAACATTATTGGACAATACAACTTTTAATTAGTGAAAACAAATCAGTAGGTTTATAATTTGTCTTAAAGCTGAATTTGTACATGTTTTAAATGGTTAAATAGTAAAGTAGATCATTAAAGAGCAGCATAATATGTATTTTTTTATATGCATAAGTAATGTAATGTCAGTAGAATTGGTTATGTTTTTAAAAGAAGTTATTTATACTCACCAAGGTTGCATTTATTTGATCAAAAATACAGAAAAAAGAGTAATATTGTAAAGTAAATTACAATTTAAAATAAGTCTAAAATAATCAGTGTTTAATGCTTAATTTTATGTGAAAACCATAATACGTTTTTCAGGATTCTTTGATGAATATCAAAAGAACAGCATTTATTTGAAAATTTTAATTATATTAAATGTCTTTACTGTCACTTTTAATCAATGTAATGCATCTTTGCTGAATTAAAGTATTGTAAAAATTGTAGTGTATTAAATGATTGTAAAAACACTTTTTTTAGACTTGTTTTATTTGTTAAACTGGCCCCTGATGGAGGACACTAACCCTGACTAGTGACCTCCAGTTAATTTGAGTTTGACACCCCTGCCATATGTGACCCTGGAGCACAAAACCAGTCTTAAGTCTCTGGGGTTTATTTGTAGCAATAGCCAAAAATACATGGGCCAAATTGATCAATTTTGATTTATGCCAAAAATCATTAGGATATTAAGTAAAGATCATGTTCCATGAAGATGTTTTGTAAATTTCCTACCGTAAATATATCAAAACTTGATTTTTGATTAGTAGTATGCATTGCTAAGAACTTCATTTGAACAACTTTAAAGGCGATTTTCTCAATATTTAGATTTTTTTGCACCCTCAGATTCCAGATTTTCAAATAGTTGTATCTCAGCCAAATATTGTCCTATCCTAACAAACCATACATCAATGGAACGCTTATTTATTCTGCTTCCAGGTGATGTATTAATCTCAATTTCAAAAAATTTACCCTTATGACTGGTTTTGTGGTCCAGGGTCACATATATTCATAGACTTTTACTGTGTCCTAGAACCCTTTGACCTTCAGAAAGTGTGTTTTTATCTCCATTAGCTGAAGAGTGAATCAGAGGAGTCCTCACAGCAGCAGGGCAGACTGAACGAGGTCATCCGAGCCATTACACAGGTTAGAATCATGCATTTGAAATACATCAAAAATATGTCTATAAAGTCAAATATGTATACTGGAAGTAAAACAATGCTTTGAAGTAAGTTAAGTGTTATTTTATTTTACATTTTTCTTGCTCTCATGCCCATCCTCTCCACTAGATCATCACCTTTTCAGGAACAATAGGTCTGCAGTCTAACGGAGCATGTCTGCTTGGACACCTGCATCTGGCCCACATGTCCAGCAGCCACAGTCGAACCGCAGGTGAGATTCAAAATGCCCAGTCTTCTGTCTTTTTTTATTCTAAACTACTATTCTTATTGTTGTTGATGATGATAATGATAATAATAGTAATAATAATTAAATAACAAAAAAATAATAATATAAAAACACATTATTATTGTTTGTTACGTTTATGTTAATTATTATTATTGCTGTTTGATAATAATAGATCTAAATTCTAATCTCAAGTCTTTTTATTGAACAAATGTTATCACTAATTAAATATTTATAGAATATAAAAAAGATTTTCAAAATGTAAATGAATATTAAAATAAAATATTTAGTTTCTGATGTAGTTGGTTATTGATCATAGTATCATAGATGTTTTTTAATAAAAATAATACTTAACATAATTTTAATTGTATTTCTGTTGTTGTTAATAATAAAATAAATAATTACATACCTACTTTTAATACCTTAAAATATATTTCATAAACTGTTGTTGTTTTATACTAAAACTTAATAATAATTAATAAATATATCTATAATTTTATTGTTACTACTACTAACAATATAATCATAATAAATAATAATATAAATAATATCCACATATACAGTACTGATACTGTTACAGAATGGTCATTCACCGGTGAAGAAGACCAATCAAACTTTTTCAACCCGCTTTAACAGTTCCTCAGGACTTTGGTTATCTCCCAGAGAAAAGTGTCATCCGAGCTTCAGTAGACTTCATCACCGAAGCAGGAAGGAAAGGTAACACACTATCTAAAGCTAATATCTAATAAAAAAGTGATTCCATTGCTTACTAATGTTGTGATTCTGTACAGGACCCGAGTTCACTCCTCCACACCTAGTGAAGACAGTGCTGGCAGCTTTAGGGACGGTCGGTGGAAGCTTCCAGTATCCTCCAGTCAACTGGAGTGCCATCCTCTCTCCGCTGATGAGACTCGGCTTTGGTGAGCTTCCTGTTCGTCATCATCGTGAATTAGTCTTCTGTAGGAAATACCCTATTGTGTCATTTCTGAGGATGTATGATGTTGAAGTGCTCACCTGTGCCTGTCATAGGTGAGGAGGTGCAGCATCACTGTTTAGCGTTAGCTGGCAGTCAGGCCCAGTCTTCCCAGAGTGCCTCACTTTTCCTCGGCATCTGGCTTGTGCCTCCCCTGGTTCACAGCCTGAGTGTGAGTATTTCTCTCTGTGTATGTCTCTCATGTCTCTGTCACACATTAGTGTCTCTTTGGTGACTTCATAATGTTAAAATGCTGGGTTTTCACTTATAAATAAGACATTTTAGTTTGGTTATTGTCACTGTCACTCTTAGTAGTAGTGAACTTTTTCACACAAGTGCATCTTTTGAGCTTGGGCCACTAAGAAACCACCTGCCACCCTCCCAGAATGCCATAGCAAATCAAATTTAATTTTAACCAAATTTCATTTTCCATTACAATTGTAACTTCCAACTATTATGAAAATGAAGTTGTTATTATTGTTTGCAACAGTGTTTTAGTTTTGTCTTGTCTTGTTCTATATATTGAATATGTTTTGTAGTTTTCAGAAAGTTGTGGAAGTACACTACAACATAGATGCTTTTTATCCTTTTTATTTAGTTTAAATATGTTTGATAGATAGATTTGATCACTTATATATATATATATATATATATATCTAATATATATATATAATATATAATATATTATTTTTTTGTTTTTTTCTGTCAGTTAAAGCAGCTCTACATGGCATCCAGTTTTACTTGTGCAATTTTCTTTAGAAAATTTCTAAATCTAATTTTTACTAATTTGTTAGACATTATCCCTTTTGAAAGCTTTGTAAAGTTTAATGTTATTTTCAGAGATGCTTAAAAGTAAAGTAGTAATTAGTAGCTAATTATCTCATAATGTTATCATCTGCGAGAAGTTCATCTGGGCTTTTCTGGCTTCAAAATGTCACACAGTTTTGTAATTTTCTCTCAGTCTGCTGTCATTTTCTTAATTTTCTCAACATCTGTACGCTCCACAGCTCCGCACTAGGGCTTCTCTCTACGAGTGCCTGAGCTCCTGGATGAAGCACGTGGCTGAAGACAAACTGCAGGTGTATGTGGACAGTCTGGCAGTCCAGCAGTTTGTGCCTGACACACGTCCTCAGCGCCTGTCCCTGTGCCTGTCCATCCTGCATGGGCTGTCCAAAGCCATGGCAGTCCCCAACACGCCACTGGACTGCCCTGTGCTCCACCACTGAAAAGATCTATAACCTCTTACCTGATAATATACCTGTATGTCCTAGCAATCTGGAAGATGTTTTATAACTCGAACATTTAGCCAGTTCTGCTGCTGTCCAGATGTGATGTTTTTGGGTTGTTCTGCAGGCTGGTGAACTGGACCTGTATGAAGCCATGTGTTCATGTCTGTCTGAACTGAGCGACACTGAGATAGACCACATAGTCAAAGTCACTGAGGTATTATATAACTCTGTAATGTTCATGAATTATAGCTTTATAAATCTGATTGTGTTTAAATGTATCATCATGATATGTAGTCATACTATCTCGCCTCAGGGTAATGAACCCATTATTTCACTTTGCAAGCACAAGATGCATAAAAAAAGATTAAAAAAACAATAATGTCTGAGGGATGTCTGAATATCCAAATGAAATGCCTGCTGTCTTTCATTAACATATACATAGTGAATTTAACAATGAATTTATATTTTTTTTATAGACATTTTCATAACACATTAGCAGAAATGAAGTATTTTATTGTAATATCTTTTATATCTTCATATTTCTTCATGAAGATGCCTTCTGGACTATCCCTAACCATGTGCTTCCAACTTCGTTATTTTATGAAAATATGATTGTTTTGAAAAATGCCAGTTCTATTAGAAGCAGTTACAGTAGTTTAGATGTTCTGGCATCAGCAAAGACTTTGATTCATTTATTTCCATTATTACAGAAATTCTGACTCACGTCTTAAAAGGATCCCAAAATATTTTTAGTTTTTTTTCTAAATTTGTTGTTGGTTTTAGTAATGAGGCTCATTTTATTAAAGAAAATTGAGTCTGATTTTTTCCCCCTCTTCAAATATAATGCATGCATAATGCGTAAATGTTTGCAGTGATGAATAGTTATGCTTTCATCCATGGAAGGTTTTCTTCTCCTTTCATGATAATTAATGATAATCATAATTCATGGCAAGAGCATTGGACAGCTTCTGCTGTTTTGTAATTTATCATGTAATATTACAACCATTTCAAAGCAATTTACAAGTTAAATTACTTGCTCAAAGGTACTCCGACAGTGGCTAGACATTAAATCAACAGATATACATACAACCCTACACAGTTCTCTCTGTTTTTGTGCTCCGTCTACAGGCTAATGTGGAAAAAACAGCTTTCATCCTATCCTACCTGACCTCTAAAGGCAGAGTCCCTCTCCTCGGACTCAATGATGTCATCAGTACCATCCTCCAGGTGGGGAATAAGAAACGAATCAGATGGCTCCTCCTGCAGGCCCTCCACCAATCACACTTCGCCTCTAGTCCCAATGCAGGTATGTTAATAATACTAATGTATATAGTAGTAAAATATTTTCGGAAAAAGGTGCACTACTGTTCAAAAGGTTGTGGTCAGAAAGGAATTAATTCTTTCAATCACCAATAATATATTAAATTGGTCAAACGTGACAGTACAGATTTGATTTTATTAAAATAATATTTTAAATAGATGCTGTTATTTTTAATTTGTTCGTCAAAAAATCCTGAAAAAATATATCACTTTTTCCACAAAAATATTAAGCAGCTCAACTGTTTTGAAATTATTATTATTTGATATAAGAAATGTTTCTTGATCAGCAAATCAACATATTAGAATGATTTCTGAAGGATCATGTGACACTGAAGACTGGAGGAATGATGCTGAAAATTCAGCTTTGATCACAGAAATAAAATTACAGTACATTTCAAAGCATTAAATGAAAACCGTCATTTTAAATTGTAATATCTTTAAAGATAGATAGTTTAAGTTGCTTTTTTTTACTTATATTGATCAAATTAATGCATCCTTGGAGGTCCAAAAAAATCTTACTCTCAGCAGTTTTTAAAATGGTAGTGTATAGAACCTCTATACTATACTAACTATAGAATTAACACCTTAAAAACATTTCATTACTTGGAATAAATAGACATTACTGAAACTTAATATATATATATATCTTATTCTGTATATTATATTTCGCTAGTTGCCAAGGCCAATTCCTTTTATTTTTTTAACCTCAATTCACTAAAAAACTAAAACTGAAAAAAAAAATATGAAAAATGAAATGACTTTTTTTTTTTAAATGACAAAATTATAAAAACTACAACAAAATCAATGAAAAATATAAAAATAAAAGCTGGTTCAAATATAAACAAATATATTAATTATTAAATATATATATTATCAAATGGATATATTATCATCCAATATTATAATAGTATCTCAATAATGCTAAAATAACACTGATTCTTATATGTTACAAAGTTACAAGCCACTGCCTTAACCATTTTAACCCTCTACCGCACGCATTATGATAGACCTATAGAAAAAAATATTTGAATCTTTTTCTTTTCTAAGAATGGCTTAACTTGAAGTGCTGTAAAAAAAAATTGGGAAAAAAATATTATTTTAAGGTACTTTATGATATGTTGCCATACGGCAACAGCATACAATAGTGGATCTAACTTAGAATAAGTGTAAGCTTACTTATAATTAATATTTTTCCTCAGAAATGTTGTTTGTGTTGATTCAATTGGTGCTATTATAAGCTTTAACACAGTACTTACTTATAATTTGACACCTTATACATACTTTCCAACAACTTGTGCTTTTATATATTCTATTCTTTTTTTGCTGAATAATGATTTATAATTGTTTTAATTTCATTACATTTTTCATGAATATTATTTAAACTGCAAATTTATACAGTTAAAACAAATATAATACTGTATATAATGTATCATAAAACACTGACATAAAACCAAAAACATTGCAGTTCATGAAAATTCAGCATTATGCAATCTCTTGAGAGGTAGACTATGAACATGAGCCCCCCCCCCCGAATAATGTTGATTCAGAAAGCACGATGTTTTGTTTGTTTTCAGGGGTCTCTAAACTAATGGATTGGCTTTTGGAGTTAATGGGCCACATCAGAAATGTTGCATACGGATCTCCTTCTGTTAAATGTGTCAGTGTTATAGAGGTATGTGCAGTATAACTGCGCTGCAAAATCTGTTTGTTGTAATTTATTGGGCTCTGGTTTCTTTTAGGTCGATTTACAATCATATGTGGATTTGCCTCTCTAAAGAGTAGTCGCTGCCATCTGCAAAGTGTTTTTGGTTGTCTTGCTGTAGGCCTAATGATAGAAACAGTTATTTTCTCTATAAAACACAGCAGCAGGAAGCAAGATACTACCCGTGCACTTAAACGTTATGTCTGCCATCATTTTGCAGGGCACAGACTTCCTCCTCGGTGTGTTTGCTGCGGCAGTGGTGTCTTGGGCTGACCATTGTGCCCCTCTTCTCATTGGAATCAGGGCCCAGTGGTTTCCCTGGCAACAGTCCTCTCTGACAACAGAACTGTCCCATGACCTCTGTGTCAACCCTGCTATCACAGAACTGTCGATCACGTCATGCCTACTTGTAATCCCATGCAGCATGAAACAACTACTCGCCAAAGAGCCGTGGAAATCCCAGTCACAGAAGGCATGGCAGCTTTTATCTCTCGTTTCACAGTTTAAAAATGTGTAGTTCTGCTGAATGTTTTTTGAATTCTGCTTCGGAAAATTAATTAAAAAATTAAGAAAAAAAATTTGAAAAAAGTTGCACAATTAAGGTATTCATGTCCATTGCACAAATCATGCGGATTGAGTAACCAAATTATTACCAAATTGTAACACTTACAATCGACAACTCTTAAAGGGGTTAGTTCACCCAAAAATGAAAATTCTGTCATTAATTACTCACCCTCAGAGAGCTCTCAGAATTCATTCAGAATTCAGAATTCGCGATTCATATATGAACAGATTTTTACATGCACCTCTAGTTTTTCTCTTTCTCTTCTCTAAAGCAGCGCAGCATGGCCTCGCCCTCTTTGCTGCCTTTTCCCGGGGGCGGGGTTTATCTGGGTTTGTGATGTCACGAACCCGGGAAGTAACTTGTTGTAGTCCCTACCAGCCGTTTTTGTAGGCATTAAACTGCCAGAATTTTAAAAGACGATATCTCCGTTTGCATTGAACTTTCAGCTTCGTAACTTTGCAGATATTGTTTATGCTCAAACAGCAACATTACACACTAACAAACGTTAAAAAAGTGAAATCGCAATCAACCACCCCTTTAATGTTTTTGAAACAAGTCTCCTATGCTCACTAAGGCTGCATTTATTTTTCAAAAATACAGTAAAAACAGCAATAAAGTGAAATATTATTACAATTTAAAACAACTTTTCTATTTTTCTACATTTGAATATATTTAAAAATTTAATTTATTCCTGTGATGTCAAAAGCTGAATTTTCAGCAGCCATTACTCCAATCTTCAGTGTCACATGATCCTTCAGAAATAATTCTAATATGCTGATTTGCTGCTCAGAACTAACATTTGTCCGTATTCTCACTGTGGAAACGTTGGACCTGGCTTGAATATTTTGTTTTCCTGGCTGATTCCTGAATAAGAAAGTTCAAAAGAACAACATTTATATGTAATAAACTTTTACATGAATTTACTGTCCGTTTTGATCCAGTTAACACTTCCTTTATAAATTAAAGTATTCATTTCTTAAAAAAAAAAAAAACTTCTCAACCCCAATCGTTCTTTCTTCATGCCATCAGTTCATCGACTGGCTCTTCAGTATTTCAGACGGTCCTAAACTAGGTTTCTCTGAGACTACCTTTCTTACAGCCAAAGGTGAGACACTTTGTTTTAGTCAAATTATTATTATTATTATTTATCAGTCTTTAATTTGTGTTTTAAAAATGTTTTGATAACAAGAAGCAAAGGTACGTGATGTACAGTACAAGTGAAATCTCCCATTTGAATCTCATTTCTTCTTAGCGACTCTATTGTCTCTGAGATCCAGCTCTGAGTTCAAGAAGAAGGGTGTGTGGACCAGGGCGTATGGTTGGTGATCTCACTGAAAGCTCTGACACACCAAGGACACCATTTGTTTACATGCATATTCAGAGTAGTATCTACATAAAGCAAATGCTTTCTAGTTCCAATACTCTAGTGATGAACCCGTCTTGTTACAAACCAGAATGAACACTGACATGTTTAATAGATTGAAAGTAGGTATACCATAGTATTTGTTAACAAAAAAGGACAAAAGAGAAATGCATAAAAATGGCTTCAGAAAGCATAATTTTCCACTTTCATATATTGCTTGTAAAATGTATTGAACGTTTTTCTGTGACCAATTAAGTATAGAAAATAAGCACATCTGTGCCACACCAAGTATATTTTTCTGCTCAAAAGAAGCTTGTGCTGTTCGCGTAAATTTACTTTTAATAAAGACTTGAAATCCAGCTCAAGCTGATTTGAAACTTTGTAATTTATTGTATCCTTTAACCGAAAGCCTTCTCGTTCCCATTAGACAAGCTGATGTACAATGCAGATGCCTGATGGTCCGTAATTGTAGCTTATGCTAGCCATGGGGCCTGACCGACATATAAAATGTAACCTAAACAGACTAACATGCTTTAAAGTGGTAGACTGATGGTTTACAGTGTTTTTTTCCCCCATGTGCAGCATTGTCATGACGTAATTTTCTTTAAGCTCCAAATGTATTAGTCACATAACATTTATGGCTCATGCTCTGGCCATTGTCTACAAGAAAATATACAGGAAATCACACATTAGTAGATTTTAAAAATACACTACTGTTCAAAAGTTTGTGCTCAGTAAGAGATCAGTACTTATATTCAGCAAGAATGCATTCATTTGATCAAAAGTGACAGTAAAGACATTTGTAATGTTACAAAAAATATATATTTCAAATAAATGCTGTTCTTTTGAACTTTCTATTCATCAAAGAATCCTGGAAAAAATGTATCACAGTTTCCATAAAAATATTAAGCAGCAAAATATGTTTTCATCATTGATAATAATAAGAAATGATTTCTGAAGGATCATGTGACACTAAAGACTTAAGTAATGGCTGCTGAAAATTCAGCTTTGCCATCTCAGGAATAAATTACATTTATATTCAAACTGAATTTTTTATTTTATTTTAAATTGTAATAATATATTTCACAACATTACTATTTTTACTGTATATTTGATCAAATAACAACGACTTCTTTCAAAAACTTTTGAACAGTAGTCTATATATTTGCAGTGAATCCAAATGCAATTTGTTCGATCCATCAGTTTGTTTGAAAGAATTTTGTGTTGCCCTAACACAAAATGCCTGTTCCATCAGATTTTCCTGGCTGAAGATTGTCATTTGTTAAGGCAATAGTTCAGAACCGTCATGCAAAAACCGTCAAAAGTGACAGATTGGTCTGTCACTTTTGAGAGGTATGGAGACAGTCACTTTAATTTGACAAATAAAGGTGCAGCCATTCACACCTTCAGGAATTTTTGCAGCATTACTGCTGAGCTTAAAGGGTTAGTTCACCCAAAAAAAAAAAATTCTGTCATTAATTACTCACCCTCAGTTGTCTCCAACCCTTAGACCTTCGTCTACATCAATTTGGAACACAAATTAAAGGGGTCATAAGATGCAGCTAAAAAGAACATTATTTTGTGTATTTGGTGAAATGTGTTTATGTGGTTTAAGGTTAAAAAAATACATTATTTTCCACATATTGTACATTGTTGTTTCTCCTCTATGCCCGCCTTTTTGAAACGCTTCAATTTTTACAAAGCTCATCGGTCTAAAAAAAAGCGAGGTATGCTATGATTGGCCAGCTATCCAATGCTTTGTGATTGGCCGAATACCTCAAACGTGAGACGGAAATGTTACACCCCTCACCATACTGTTTGATGCTCCCCGCCGTGGTCCCGTGTCCCGGAGCGACGAGACCAAAACATTAAAAACCATTATAAACGAGGCCATTTGTTGCATTCAGTGGGGACATAATTACTGATTATAATGACTTATATTGTCTTTTTACACGTTGCGTTGCATTGCCGTGTAATATCCGTGTAAACATAAAACTCTGTCTGCATTTGTGATCAGAGAAATGACAAACAACAAGTTCTACTCTACTGCCCAAAACTCCGCGTTTGAATCATCAGTGGCAAATCCTTTAAATGAAAACGTACTTACAGACTGTGAGTCAGAACAGCCGGCATTGTAGTCTAAGGTTACTCTCCCAGGATCAGTAAACAGTCCTCCATAAAATGTGCTGCACCAAGCTGGATATTTGGGTGAAACTGTTCTGGAACAGTGTTGTAAATAATACAACTTAACCACTGATTTATAGTCGTGTCCATTTTTGGAAGGCCAAACAAAGTAGTTTTCACAACGAAAAACACAGCGGCCTAGCGTGAGGGGAAGCCCCGGCTTAGCGTGCGTTGAGGCCGGGCTAGAGTGAGCTGAGGCTGGGCTAGTGTGAGCTGAGGCGGCGGGGTCGAGAAAGGCGCGCCACCACCCTTGCGGATGCTACGAATGAGCGGCAACCACATGTGATGACCCCGGGCTGGACTCTGCTTCGTCCACGGTGAAAGTTGATGTATTCCCTCAGCGACCAGCACAGATCAGCTCTAGGCATGACGAAGCGGATATCGTCCTCTTTTGGAAGACCAAACAAGTTTCGCTTTCACAAACGAAGCACACAGCATCTTCACGACATGGCTGCAGCGTCAACATACTACAGTGAGAATAAAAGTTACGTTCTTTCTTTCTTTGCGTGAACATTTGGGCGACGTTATGCAAATCTTCCTACATAGTGAGGTAGATATGTGGGGGTTTGTTAGAACGAGCCGTTTTAGGGGGGTTTGGCAGAGTCTTAACTTTGATAAAGTTGTTTTTTTGGTTTTGAGACTTTAGTCTTTGCAACTTTACAGATCTTCTTTATGCACCAAGAGCTTGTAACACTCCAAAGAGAAAGGAAAATTTGAAATCACATCATATGACCCCTTTAAGATATTTTTGATGAAATCCGAGAGCTTTCTGATCCTCCATAGACAGCAATGGAACTTTAGGTTACTAATTTAACCCCGGTTCTCTGATAACATGAAGTGAGGTATCTCACTTGTGAAACTCAGCTCAACTCAACTCAACCGTTATTTATAAAGCACTTTCAAAACCATAAAAATGGACCAAAGTGCTGTACACAAGCAGTATATAATAAAGATAAAAAAACAGGAACAAAACATAAAATAAAAGACAAGTCATTCACAATTGTCCTGACCAATCAAATGCCGAAAGTCTGATCAAACGAGCAAGTCTTTAAGTCCTTTATAAAAATGTCCATGCTTGATGAGGATTTTACAGATAATGGCAGAACATTCCAAAGTGCTAGAGCCACAACAGAAAAAGCGCGATCTCCACTCCGCCTCAGACAAGACCATGGGACAGTCAAAAGCATGCTCTGAGAGGAGCGCAATAGTCGATGCGATTGGTAAGGGACCAACATATCCCTTATGTACTCAGGAGCCTGATCATGCAGAGCTTTATACACAAACATTAACAACTTGTATTGTATTCTATATTTTACAGGAAGCCAATGCAAAGACACCAACACAGGTGTTATATTAGCCCGTTTTCTAGTGTTAGTTAAAAGTCTTGCTTTTAACTTTTAACTACATAACCAGAGATTCACTTATTCCAAAGTATAAAGCATTACAATAGTCCAACTGTGTTGAAATAAAAGCATGTATAACAGACTCTGAATCCTTGTTCGAAAGAATAGTTTTTAGTTTGGACAATTTCCTTAACTGAAAAAATGTACTTGTCGGTCAAGATGGATTTCAGAATCAATAATTACTCCCAAGTTCCTTACATAACCACATAGATCATTGGACAATAGTCCCTGGCTTCCAACCATACCTTTCTGAAACTACTTGTTACGAAATATAATAAACTCAGTCTTCATTTAATTGAAGAAAATTATTTGCAAACCAAGCCTTAACCTCTGCCAAGCACTTGCAAAAGTTTGTTTAAGAAAAACAACCGTCAAGCTCTAAAGGAAAATAAATTTGCAAATCATCAGCATACAGATGATAGTTAATATTGTGGGGGCAGCATATATAAAGAAAACAAAGTTGGACCAAGAATAGATCCCTGTGGGACCCACAGGAGAAAGTAGCAGATGTAGAGACATAATTTCCAATTTTAACAGAACAAGTCCTATCCTGCAAATAAGAAGAAAAGCACTTAAGTGCAACACCATTAATTCCAACGTAATCTCTAAGACGTTCTATTAAAACAGATCTATAGTGTCAAAAGCAGTGCTCAAGTCCAACATCATTAGGGCAACACCCTTCCCGGAGTCAATACTCAAAAATATATAATTAAAAACCTTAAGAAGCACTGATTCTGTACTGTGCTTGGTCCAAAATCCAGACTGAAAGACATCCATTATATTATTCTTAGTCAGAAAATCAACAAGTTGGTTATGCGCAACTTTTTCCAAGTACTTGTTCATAAAAGATAGTTTTGAAATAGGCCTACAATTTTTTAAATCCTGTTGATACAGATTTGCCCTTTTTAAAACTGGTTCAATAGTCGCATGCTTAAAGCCTAGTGGCATGCATCCAAAAAATAAACTACTATTAATAATTCTTAAAACACTAGGGCCAATAGTGTCTATGACTTCTTTAATCAGTTGTGCCGGGAGAACATCATAACAACAGATAGTTTATTTTAAATGCAGTAATATATCCTTCAATTGGGCTAAAGAAACCTGTTCAAAGTTACTCAAACAGTGAGAAAAAATCCTTACATTGACTGTAAGATTTCCTAAAGACAAAATGTTAGATTGAATAGCATAAATTTGACCAATGAAATACTTTTAAAAACTCTCACAAAGATCCTTAGATGGAGTAGGAAAAGCATTAATCGATGGACTTCGTACCTTATCTATAGTAGCAAATAATACCTTCGGGGTTATTTACATTCTGCGAAATAATTTGCGAGAAATATGAAGATCTGGCAGCCTTAACAGCATTTTGTGGAAGCACCAATGACACCACGTCTGCCAATCACAGCCAATCTGTCAGCCCCTCCTCCTGCCGGTTGGGATGCGACATCTTAGCTGTGGCCCTGTGACAGACCTCCAGCAAATCTGTGTCCACCTGTACAGGGGAGGGTTAGCTCTTATCCTGTGCACTCAACAGACAGGACTGATTTGGGGGGAGAATGGCATCGTCGTCATCGTCATCCTCATCTTCGAGGATTGTCGACAGCACCTTGTCATCATCATCTTCCTCTCCAGCTAAAGGATCTTCAAACAGCGGGGGAAGAACGGGTGACACTATCCATCATATCTCCCAACAAGTTTGAGGAATGTGGACACTCCATTGGTTTCTCTTTGGGTTGAGCAGAGAGGCATGGGTCCGACTTTCCTGCGGCTGCCATTCTCCTTTCTTGGGTTTTACTAGAGAAAATTGAGCAGTGAGGGCAGACCTCGGGGTTGGATAGCGCTGCCTGAGCATGTTTAGCGCCCAGGCAGGAGATGCAGACTGTGTGAATCCTTGGCAGAAATCCACACTCCACAGCACAAGGATGTGGAGGATGGCCTTTTCCTCCATGGCTTTATGGCTCTTTCGAGGTGGCCATGAAGGCATCTGTACTCTCTTCGTACAGTAAGTCCACCATAACGCGAAAACTAGTACAGAGCTGTGCTAAGAGTAGAGAGCTCGCTTTTTCCCTCTTTTTAGTGCGTGACAGTTTCCGAAATCTTCCACGGGGAAGAGAGCGAGAATGGCGAGACGGCTGGTAGCTGCAGTTTATATACAAGGCGGGACTCCCTGATCGCTGCAGCCATTGGTCTGCCGTGATTGGCAGACGTGGTGTCATCGGTGTCAATCCGTCACACCTGGGACGTTCCCATAGTGAGATACTGAACGAATGTTAGAAAGAGAACTACCATGTTCAAGGCCCAGAAAGGTAGTGCAGACATTGCTAAAATAGTCCATGTGCCATCAGTGGTTCAACTGTAGTTTTATGAAGCTATGAGAATACTTTTTGTGCGAAAATAATACAAAAATAATGATTTTATTCAACAATTTCTTCTCTTATGTGTCAGTTGACGTGCATTCACAAGAGTACCATGACGCATGCGTGTGATGATGCTGCTGACGCTGGAGCCGGCGTTCTGACGTGGAACCCAGATGCGCTGCGGCTTGTTTACAAGCAGAGGAATCCACACACATGTCGTGGTACACTCGTGAACGCATGTCGAAGACTGATTCAGAAGAGAAAAAAATTGTTGAATAAAGTCACTATTTTTGTTTTCTTTGCGCACAAAAAGTATTCTTGTAGCTTCAAAAAAAATTAAGGCTGAACCACTGATGTCACATATACTATTTTAACGATGTCTTCACTACCTTTCTGGGTGTTGAATGTGGTAGTTGTGTTGCTGTCTATGCAGGGTCAGAAAGCTCTCGGATTTAATCAAAATAGCAGGTCTTACGGGTTTAGAAATGACATGAGGGTGAGGGGTTTCGTAACTAAATCGCATGTATTCAAAAATTCTTCAAATGCTGCCAGGACACAAACACATTTGATATTATGAGTCATGTTTTGTTTGCAGGTTTGTAAGGTCCCTCATTACACATAACTCTCAGGCAAATCTGAGTTTGTTTTGTCTCTCCATCTGTTTCTAAAGAAGATAATCGCTTCATTTCCCTTTGCAGTTTTTCCACTCTGTATTCAAAACTGCTGATTAAGTAATACCAGGATTATTATACTTAACTAAAACCATTAAAATTTTGTTACTTGAAATTAACTGTAACACTTTATTTTAAGGACCAATTCTCACTATAAACTAGCTGCTTATTAGCATGCATATTACTGACATCCTGGCCGTTTATTAGTACTTATAAAGCACATATTAATTCCTTATTCTGCATGACCATATCTTAGATCCCTTAATCAAATTCCATACCTAAAATTAACGACTACTTTAACTATTAATGAGCAGCAAATTATGAGTTTATCGAGGAAGAAGTATTAATGAATAATTTTTCCTTAAATTCTAAAGTGTTAACAAATAGATTTTAACTAAAATCAAATATTTTTAAAAATGTTGCCATGGCAGAATTTCTCATTATGATTTAGTTTAACTTGATGCACTAAAATAACTAAAACTACAATAAAATAAATTGGATGAAGACTTATAACACATTTGACAAAAAAAAAACAAAATGACTAAAAAATATGGAAAATACTAATATTAGAAAAAAATATTAAAATGAATTCAAAATATTAATAAAAACTATAGTAGGCTCAATGCTGCTAAAATAACACTGAGTAATACGAAGTACTTTTAAGGTCAATGTCATCAGTATTGTTTCGTTTGGGCAATACTAATAGAGGATTGAGGATGTTGCAACATTATTTACACACCATATATAGCCAATGCACTGAGGGTTAAATGTAAATTTGAGTAATATGATATGCTGTTCATCATCATTTTATACAGTTGGAGGAGACTGGGGTTGGGTTCTGGTTCATATTTGGATGTTGATCTGAATGTGTCCTTTTCATTCATACTCATTGATTTTTATCACGACATGAAAAAAAAATTTCAAGGTGAGGACAACTTTTCAATTTTATCAAAAAAAATAGTGAGATATTTTAATTATTTGTAAATATATGAATGTTAGATAATATAGATATAGATGCAGTTATATTTTGATAGAATATTTGGAAGCTTGTGATTCAGTTTTTAATCTGTCTGACAGATCTGATAAATCAGATTCTGACAGAAGAGAATAAATGTGGGATATTTGGACCTTGGTTCATCTTTTCACACTAATCATCAACGCCATCAACCATCTACTGGTGAGTGTAATTACATGTGCCAAAATATAATTACAGTTTTCACTACAGACAAATATTATCAGTAGTTAACTGCAAAGTCTTTTTAATATTCACTATGACAATACTACTAGCACTTAATATAATGATTTTAAATCAGTCTTGGATAGTGCTGATCTTGTGCATTTTGTCAAATTTCCAACACATAACAAAGATCATATTTTAGATCTAGTAGGTTGCTCTGGTGTTATCCCTCTTAATTTTTCTTCTACCGAATTTCCCAATCTCTGATCACAAGCCGGTATTTTTTAAAGTTACTGTTCCTTTAACAAAAGCTAAACCACAACGATCGGTTCTATTTTGTAATATTAATAATATTGACCTTAATGTTTTGGATGGAATGATTGACCATTCTGTAAACCAGTGCTGTTTTATTTCTTCCACATCTTACTTGGTACATTTTGGCACTGTGGCTCCTGTGAAAACTTGTACTGTATCATTTATTTAATTCTTCCCCTTGGTATATTTCTGAGTTCTGTCACCAAAAGGCTAAAGGTCATCGACTGGAGAGACTTTGCAAAATAACTGGTCTTAAAGTACACAAACAGTTGTATTCTGAGCATCTGATCTCGTACAAGGCTGAACTTAAAAGTGCGAAATCATCTTTTTATGCAAATGTCATAGACAATGGACAGAACAAAGTCTTTGTTTAGCACTGTTAACAAACTGTTGAAACCTTCTGTTAATGATTCACTTTCTCACTTTCACTTTCTAATTTTTTTAGGTCTAAGATTAACAGTCGACATCAAGAATCCAGATTCCAGATGGATATAATCAAGTATTTTGATCTACAAGTGTTCTCTCTAAATTTGAGTTGCCTTCAGTTGATAATATCACTAAGTTTATTATTAGGTCTAAGCCTTCTGCTTGTTCACTTGATCCCTTACCCACTGTCTTAAGTCCTGTATTCAATTTCTCCCATTATTACAGCTTACAGCTATTACAGTTTTCTCCCATTATTACAGCTATAGTGAGTTCCTCATTATCTACTGCTACTGTTCCTTCACAATTAAAATTGGCTTCTATCACTCCAATTCTTAAAAATTCTAGTGCGGATCCTAATGATTTCAATAACTATCGGCCCATTTCTAATGTTCTTTTTATTTTAAAAATACTTGAAAGAACAGTAGCAACTCAACTTGAAGCACATTTGCAAAGTAATGATCTCTATGAGCAATTTCAGTTGGGCTTCAGATCCAAACATAGCACGGAAACAGCTCTCGTTAAAGTTACAAATGATCTTCTCCTTGCAGCTGATTCTAGTTTTCTGTATATTCTTATTCTTCTAGATATTAGTGCTGCCTTCGATACTATTAGTTATTCAGTTTTATTGGAATGATTGGCTTGTATTGGGATAGCTGATAATCAGAGGCGGACAAAGTACACAACTCCATTACTTGAGTGAAAGTACAGATACTGCTGGTCAAATATTACTCCATTACAAGTAAAAGTTGTAAAGACAGATTTTTACTTAAGTAAAAGTACAGAAGTACTTGCTTTTAAAAGTACTTAAGTACCAAAAGTAAATTTCCTTTTTTATGTCAATGCACTGTTTTATTGTTGTACGTACTAGTACTTGCAATACCTTTGAAGCAACTTAGAATACATGACACCTACTGAATACACTGACTAGCTTGTAGTATCTATGGAATAAAGAGCTTTTAAAATGTTAAAAACCTATGGGGAAAAAACGAAACAAAAAAAATATTATTTAACACCCCTACAGCCCCACAAAAGCAGGATGGTAGTGATCTCACACAGCTCTGGACACATCTATGTGTAACCATTCATCCACATTTGAACAGAGTGGACATTGCTGAAAATACAGAGTGATAAGGAAGAAAATAAAAAATCAAACCTGCTTTAAAACCCAGCAACACAACTGTAGCTGTATAACTTTACAACAGCAACACTGCTTTAACAAAAATGCAAAACAGCAAGACTTATTTGACATCAAAACAAACATTTTAAATGCTGTCTAATTGCTCTCGCTGTACTTTGATGTCATACACAAAATGGTCTGCAGTGCTGCTTCAAGTCCAACACCTACTGTGTTTTCTTAGGAGACGCACAACAGTTCTTCTGTGGCTTTATAGGTAATATTTTCACTTACACAATTTAGCAAAATCAGACAATATTGTGTCTAATATAAACCACAATATTAACTTCTTATTATTGAATTGTTGTAAATAAATACCACATTTGGAACTGGTCAGTGCTCAAGAAATGCTGGGAAATCACTTCATGTAGCCCCAAGAGTGATTACTGATAAACTGTCTAGAAAAAAAAAATCACCCACTGACTTTCAAAGCTGCTAACGACTTTCTACTTCGAGGACCTTGATAGAAATGTAGTGGAGTGAAAAAGTACAATATTTGTCTTTCAAATGTAGTGAAGTTAAAGTCATAAGTTTCCAGAAAAAATTATACTCAAGTAAAGTACCGATACTCAAAAACTGTACTTAAGTACAATACTCAAGTAAATGAAAGCTTAAGTTACTGTCCGCCTCTGCTGATAATACGCTTCTTTGGTTTTCATCTTATTTAAGTGACAGGAAGCAGTAGGTTCAGATTAAGAATGCTCAATCAGAGCATGTTACAGGTGTTCCACAGGGGTCAGTGTTGGGTCGATTTTTATTTATTATTTGTATGCTACCCCATTTTTTTTGCATGTATAGCATTACCTTCCATTTTTACGTTGGGTCTAGATCCGTTTTATCCTAAACTCAATCTTTCATCCTGCTTATCGATAATTCCCCAGTTAGTACTTCCACCCAGGTGTAAAGTTTTCATGTTATATTTGATGATTTGCTTTCTTTTGGTTCCCATATTAATAATATTTCATGTACTGAATTTTTGCATTTACGTAACATTGCCCGACTCCGTCCATCACTTTCTCAGTATAGCACTGAAGTTCTTATTCATGCTTTGGTTACATCACAGATGTGATCATTGTTATTCTTTTATTTGGTCTTCCTGATAAACAACTTCATTGATTGCAGTTAATTCAGTACGCAGCTGCTAGGATTGTTACCTACTCACGTACCTCTGATCACATAACTCCCATTCTTTTCCAACTGCATTGACTTCCTGTTTGTTATTTACGGTCAAATTTACTGTCATTAAAAACTAGTTTTACCAAAAACCTACCATTTTATGAAAAATCTAAATATTATTTCTAACACAAAAAAATGTTGCTAAATATGTTTCCATTTTGTATTATTAGTGGTGGGGCCAGTAAAAATCTGAACTACTGGTCTGTTCAGCCCTGCAAGACTTGATTGTTTTTTCTAATTTGGAAAAAAAATTACACCTCACATATCCTTGCAAGTAATGTGAATGTTTCCTCACTCCGTATATAAGGTGAATCACCTATGTGAGAGAAAGGCAACCATGCCTGTATTACACTGAAGCAAATTCACAGCATTTGTCAGCATTGGTTATCTCTAAACTAACAAGTGATTTTATTGGGGTTTTGTGCAAGATTTATTACTATTTTTATTTTTACAATTATTTTATTTTTGAACCTTATTGATTATTTTTCTTATTCACTGTGGGCTATAAGATAAAATTCTCTGTAAACTGCTTTGAACAGTATTTTTTGTGAATAGTACTGTAAAAATCCATTTGAATTGAAGTGAAAATGCTTGTTTTCAGATGTGTGTGTCTACTGTTATTCTAATAGTAAGCAGAAAAAGATATGCTCATTTACTTAATACAAACTAAATACTTTCCACATATTTTAATGATTTTTTTGATTCTAGTGAATAACAAAATAGGTGATATTATCTAGATTTTAAAGTAAAAAAAAAATCAGTCTTTTTCATTTTTGGTTTTGTCCAGACATTTCCAAAACCGTAGTTCTTAACTGCTTTAAATGAGTTTGTAGGTATGTCCTTTCTTTGAGTCTTCTGATTTGCCTTAATTAGGCATTTTAGGAAAATAAATTTGTTTGTTTCTGTAATGACTGAAGAGTCCTAACATGTCAAGGTCACTCTCAATGTTAGAGCGGTCCTGGTTTTCATTGGTCTGCTCGCACCAGAAATTTGTGAAAAGGTGTGGTAACAAGTCAGCAATATCCTGAAATAAATGGGGAAGACCACATTTTTTCAGAATTCTGCTGCAGTGGAGATCATCCAGATCGACATGAAGGCTTCAGTCACTGTGCTGCTTTTTTTGAGCCTCTTTGAGCTGAATGTCAGCGTCTACAGATATCATATTTTCGTGAACGAGACTTTGTCATGGCAAGAGGCACAGCAGCGCTGCAGAAAGCACTTTGACGACCTGTCCACTGTCAGAAGTAAAGATTTAAAGGATTTATCTTACAATTCTCTAATTAAACAGAACCATTTTTGGATTGGTGTTCAGAGAGACAGTGCAGACAATGACAAATGGATATGGTCAGAAGGTGGAGAAGCAACAATTACATTTTGGGAGGATGGACAACCTAATAATTATTATCAAAAATGTGGTGCTGTCTCTAAATACACATTTCAACTGAATGACAAAACCTGCAATGACAGTCTACAATTTTATTGTATGAAGGTCTATGAGCTGATTGTGGTGCATCAAAAAAGCACATGGGAAGAGGCCTTGGAATACTGCAGACAAAACTACATTGACCTGGCCATAATAAACTCGGAAGATATTATGGAAGAAGCAAAGATTAACAGCACAGTAGCCGATACAGATGAAGTGTGGACTGGCCTACGCTTTCTAGCTGGTCGTTGGTTTTGGGTAAATGGAGCCGGTCTTGGATATAATGTCTGGTCTTCAAATGGAGAGCTCCAGTGCCCTGCCATGAACCAGTGCTGTGGGGTTTATGATAGAACAAAGGGGGTTTGTAAACCCACAGACTGTGACCGGAGACTCAACTTTCTCTGTGTCAAGAAGAAATACGAAGATTGACGATTCATTTTAGGTCAGTAGATGTGACACTATAGGAGGAGTTCCTTGATGTGTCCTTTTCAGAAACTTTCATTGCTTTGCTTTTAATGGCTGAACATAATGAAATCAAACTCTGTGCCGTACTGTTTTCTTAAAACTATAGCCAACTTTAGCCAGACAGAAAGTACTGTAGCTTATGATATTCATGTAAAATGCATGCCAATATGCAAGTGTGTCCATACAGTGGGGCAAATAAGTATTTGATACACTGCTGATTTTTCAAGTTTTCCCACTTACAAAGAATGGAGAGATCTGTAATTTTCATCGTAGGTACACCTCAACTGTGAGAGACCGAATCAAAAAAAAAATCCAGAAAATAACATTGTATGATTTTTTAATAATTAATTTCCATTTTATTGCATGAAATAAGTATTTGATACAATAGAAAAATAGAACTTAATATTTGGTACAGAAACCTTTGTTTACAATTACAGAGGTCAGACGCTTCTTGTAGTTCTTGACCAGGTTTGCACACGCTGCAGCAGGGATTTTGGCCCACTCCGCCATACAGGTGTTCTCCAGATCTTTCAAGTTTTGGGGCTGACGCTGGACAACACAGAGTTTCAGCTCCCTCCATAGATTTTATATTGGGTTCAGGTCTGGAGACTGGCTAGACCACTCCATGACCTTAATGTGCTTCTTACGGAGCCCGCTCCTAGTTCCCCTGGCTGTGTGTTTGGTGTCATTGTCATGCGGAAGACCCCACGACCCATCTTCAATGCCTAACTGAGGGAAAGTAGGTTGTTGGCCCAAAATCTCGGCATACATGGGCCCCAACTCCTCCTCCCCCAATACGGATCAGTCGTTCCTGGTCCCTTTGCAGAAAAACAGCTTCAAAGCATGATGTTTCCACCCCCATGGTTCACGGTTGGGATGGTGTTCTTGGGATTATTCTCATTCTTCTTCTTCCTCCAAACACTTCGAGTGGAGTTTATACCAAAAACTTTTATTTTGGTCTCCTCTGACCACATGACTTTCTCCCATGCCTCCTCTGGATCATCCAGTTGGTCTTTGGCAAACTTCAGATGGGCCTGGATATGTGCTGGCTTGAGCAGGGGGACCTTGCCCACAATGCAGGATTTTAATCCATGATGGTGTAGTGTGTTACTAATGGTAACCTTTGAGACTGTGGTCCCAGCTCTCTTCAGGTTATTGACCAGGTCCTCCCGTGTAGTTCTATGCTGATCCCTCACCTTTCTCAGGATCACTGATACTCCACGAGGCGAGATCTTGCATAGAGCCCCAGTCCGAGCGAGATTGACAGTCATCTTGAATTTGTTCCATTTTCTAATAATTGCGCCAACAAATGTTGCCTTCTCACCAAGCTGTTTGCATATTTTCCTGTAGCCCATCCCAGCCTAGTGCAGGTCTACAATTTTGTCCCTGGAGTCCTTAGACAGCTCTTTGGTCTTGCCCATAGTGGAGAGGTTAGAGTCTGATTGATTGAGTGTGTGGACCGGTGTCTTTTATACAGGTAACAAGTTCAAACAGGTGCAATTAATACAGGTAATGAGTGGAGGATAGGAGGGCTTCTTAAAGACAAAGCAACAGGGTCATGTGCGACGAGAATCTTGCTGGTTGGTGATGTGATCCCAATACTATTCATGCAATAAATGGAAATTATTATTTTAAAAATCATACAATGTTATTTCTGGATTTTTTTTTTTTTTTTTTGATTCTGTCTCTCACAGTTGAGGTGTACCGACGATGAAAATTACAGATCTCTCCATTCTTTGTAAGTGGGAAAACTTGAAAAATCAGCAGTGTATCAAATACTTATTTGCCCCACTGTAAGTGGTGCGCAGCTGCGTATACGCGACCCAAATAAATAAAAAAATGTTCTGGGTAAATAAGTTGTCATTTGCGTACTGATATGGTTGACAGCTGTTAGTGAACAATCACGTTTTTAGATTAACTAACTGTAATACTGTATAAAATTTCCATTCAAACTGAAAGCATAAATCTAAGCTATCCGCTGCTGTTTTTTCAAAGTACAATGCAAAACTGTGACATTTCATTCACTGACGCACTTCACGTACATTAGCCTCGGCTTAAAGACAGACATCGCATACACTACTCCTTCTGGCAACCCGTCAAAATAAAATAATGTATGTTTGAAAATGTTAAAAATTCCTATTTAAAAAAATTAAATGTAAATATTAGCAATTAATTTTTAAAGTGTACTATAAAATAATTATTTTATTTAATACTTTTTATTTTAAAAATATAATGGTATTATCACACTTTATTATATATTATTTTATTTTTAAAAAACTAAATAAAGTGCAATAATACTATTATTACTAGTGTTAATTATTTTTATAGCTATATTTAATGGGTCACTCTATGTGCAGTATGAGCACCAAACCAAATCTCCAGGTGCTCTCATAAGAACCAGACTGAAAAACTTATGTGCACCCCTAACCAATATTTCAACGTCGGTATATATCCGTTTAGCAACAGTCCTTGTAACTGATATTTTCCATTAGTAAATTTCTAAACTTATTTGTGAAAGAAAAAAATTACTTTTTAATATATACTATTATACCATGTTATATCTGATTTATCTTCTTTTGGAATCATTTAATTGGTGGCAGCATTGGAGAGCATCTAGAAGTTCTGACACCATATAATTGCTTTCTTGGAGTGAATTTTATTTTAAAATGTATTAATAATGACAATAATAATTTCATTATTTTATAGATTGTGTTGAACAATGATTTTAAGCTGTGTGCTGGTTTTAGTAATAAGCAAAAAAAAAAAAAGTTTAATATAAATTAACAAAGGCAAGATATTCTATTTGACCTTGGTTTTCTTGCAGGCATACCTAAGAGTGCCTAAAGTCCAGAAACACTGTTAATGTTGATAAACATAATGCTGAGTGTGGTAGACTATCAATAATGTATCCAATCTATGTAGTTCACTTTAAGATAGACAGATGTTTTAAGGCTGGCTACATTTATTTTTTTTACTGCAAATATTTGTAAAATAACTTATGCAAATGAATACTTACAGTAATATTATTAATCAAAATATGGCATGTGTATGTTGTTCGAAGTTGTGTAGCCTGTGCTTAAACACAATGAAAAAGAAAATCACAGAAGATTGTTGACTAGGTGGTACTTAGATATTCACATTTGATCAGAAGTAGTTCTTGAAAATGATTTTGATGGTTAAAAAAAGCAGAAATGTGAAGTTTGTATTTTTGATGCATATGCATTTTTTTTTATAAAAAGAAAGCGATACCATGTTTACCGTTTTTCACATTTGCTAAGACACTAAACCCCATTCTCTGTACCAAATTCTCAATACCCTAAACCAATGTCAAATAAATCACTCTTTCAGCAAAACTTTAAACAAGTTCAGGCATTTTAGATACTGTTTGCAGATCTTATGCAAAACTCTAAACGCATTCTCACTCATTACAACGCAGCTTGCACGGTGATAAACTTGTGATGCAAAACCCTAAACACAAGAAAGCAAAAGTCAAGCACAACTGCAACACAGTTGTCATCGTTTACACACAATAATTCAAAACTGTTCACACTTGTTTCTAAATATGTGAATGTACAAAATAAAGTTCAAAGTGCACAGATGGCATGGGTGCGTCCATCAATCTGAGAGGTACGGAAGAGTGCGTATACGAGGTGGAGGAAGAGGAGGTCGAGGAAGAGCAAGACCAAGAACAGTCATTTCAGATGAAATCAGAGCTACTGTGATAGACCATGTTCTTGTCCATGCGATGACAGAGGCAGGACAAAAGAGTTCAACTTAATTTGAGCAGATTCTCTGTGCTGGCCACCATACTCAGTTGGAAAGTTCAAAAGAACAGCAAAAGAAAAGTGGAAGAGAATCTTGTGTAGAATTGCAAGACTACCATATTAGAGTGGAACTGGCCTGTGGTGACATAAACGTGCTGTCTTGTCAAGGCTGGATCCGCCACACCAGAGGGGTATTTTCGCCATTGCCTGCGACATAGATGAAGTCCTCTGATTCTTTTTTTTACATATACAGTGGGTACGGAAAGTATTCAGACCCCCTTAAATTTTTCACTCTTTGTTATATTGCAGCCATTTGCTAAAATCATTTGTTAATTTTTTTTTCCTCATTAATGTACACACAGCACCCCATATTGACAGAAAAACACAGAATTGTTGACATTTTTGCAGATTTATTAAAAAAGAAAAACTGAAATATCACATGGTCCTAAAGTATTCAGACCCTTTGCTGTGACACTCATATATTTAACTCAGGTGCTGTCCATTTCTTCTGATCATCCTTGAGATGGTTCTACACCTTCATTTGAGTCCAGCTGTGTTTGATTATACTGATTGGACTTGATTAGGAAAGCCACACACCTGTCTATATAAGACCTTACAGCTCACAGTGCATGTCAGAGCAAATGAGAATCATGAGGTCAAAGGAACTGCCTGATGAGCTCAGAGACAGAATTGTGGCAAGGCACAGATCTGGCCTTGGTTACAAAAAAAATTCTGCTGCACTCAAGGTTCATAAGAGCACAGTGGCCTCCATAATCCTTAAATGGAAGACGTTTGGGAAGAACCAAAACCCTTCCTAGAGCTGGTCGTCCGGCCAAACTGAGCTATCGGGGGAGAAGAGCCTTGGTGAGAGAGGTAAAGAAGAACCCAAAGATCACTGTGGCTGAGCTCCAGAGATGCAGTCGGGAGATGGGAGAAAGTTGTAGAAAGTCAACCATCACTGCAGCCCTCTACCAGTTGGGGCTTTATGGCAGAGTGGCCCGACGGAAGCCTCTCCTCAGTGCAAGACACATGAAAGCCCTCATGGAGTTTGCTAAAAAAACACATGAAGGACTCCAAGATGGTGAGAAATAAGATTCTCTGGTCTGATGAGGCCAAGATAGAACTTTTTGGCCTTTATTCTAAGCGGTATGTGTGGAGAAAATTAGGCACTGCTCATCACCTGTCCAATATAGTTCCAACAGTGAAGCATGGTGGTGTCAGCATGATGCTGTGGGGGTGTTTTTCAGGTGCAGGGACAGGGCGACTGGTTGCAATTGAGGGAAAGATTAATGCGGCCAAGTACAGGGATATCCTGGACGAAAACCTTCTCCATAGTGCTCAGGACCTCAGACTGGGCCGTAGGTTTACCTTCCAACAAGACAATGACCCTAAGCACACAGTTAAAATAACGAAGGAGTGGCTTCACAACTCTGTGACTGTTCTTGAATGGCCCACCAGAGCCCTGACTTAAACCCAATTGGGCATCTCTGGAGAGACCTAAAAATGGCTGTCCACCAATGTTTACCATCCAACCTGACAGAACTGGAGAGGATCTGCAAGGAGGAATGGCAGAGGATCCCCAAATCCAGGTGTGAAAAATTTGTTGCATCTTTCCCAAAAAGACTCGTGTCTGTATTAGATCAAAAGGGTGCTTCTTCTAAATACTGAGCAAGGGGTCTGAATACTTAGGTCCATGTGATATTTCATTTTTTCTTTTTTAATATATCTGCAAAAATGTTAACAATTCTGTGGTTTTCTGTCAATATGGGGTGCTGTGTGTACATTAATGAGGAAAAAATTTTACTTAAATGATTTTAGCAAATGGGTGAAATATAACAAAGAGTGAAAAATTTAGGGGGTCTGAATACTTTCCGTACCCACTGTATATGCATGTGTTTTTCCTTTTTGAAAGTACAAGTTTTTTTTTTTTTGGAATTTCTCCAAGATATATATATATATATACACAGAGTTCTGGCATGAACTCTAGATGGCGCAGTCCGATAGGTCTAACTCAATCTGACCTAATGACATCATTATCACATGGCACTGCTGATTGGTTCTCTCCTGTATCGGTAGCCAATGAGCTCGCTGCTCCACATTCAAATATATGACTAGTGCTTGCAGTTTGCTTTAGTGATGGGAAGTTCGGATCAATTTACCGACTCGGACCTTTGAGTCTCGTTCAGCAAAATGAACGAATCTTTTTTCGAGTCATTTCGTTCATTTTAGCAAAATATAATTAAAATGTTACATGTTACTTCCCTAACACGTCTACTACTTACGCAAACATTGATCACACTACAAACAATACAAAACTATAATGCTATAAGAAACAGAAAAGATTAATTCATTGTTTACCTGGGTCTTCAGTCTATGATTAACTCACCTCACCTCTTATCTGACAAGCCTTCGGGTTCGAGTCGTTCGTTTCATCCGTGAGCTCCCATAAACTTAACAATGCGTCTGACCGGAAAGAAATTGATTAGTTTTATCTCTCGGTCTTCTAATCGTCATCTCTTTGTCAACGTGACCGCATAGAGATTTAGTTTTAATTTTACAATCTTCTTACAACGGGTGGAAGTTATTATTATTATTATCATCATTATTATTACCGTTTTAATTACGTGATGCGTTTCTTGTCTCAAATTGTAGCTTTTTACTTCTTACAGTTTTATAAATGTGTGAATTTCTGTCATGATGGTTCTTTTCCATAACACTGAATGTTGTAACAAAGGTAATAAAGAGTTGGTTATTATTATTATTATTATTAAGTCTCTTTCTGGCTCAGACTGCATTGGTTAAACTTATGGGGCTGTCACTGATGAATGAACGACTCAAACCAGAAGATTCGAGAGATGAACTAATCAATTCTCTTTCCGGCTCAGACTGCATTGGTTAAGCTTATGGATCTGTCACGTGATGAACGAATGACTCGAAAAACACGAAGACTCGAAATAGGGGAACTACTTGACTAATTCCAGTACAGAAACTATAGGATGTTGCGCATGCGCGACTGACCGAATCACTCCCGGAGACGACTCGTTCTTCCCGAGTCACATTGAAGATTCGTTCAAAATGAACGTATCGTTCAAGAACAACCCAACACTAGTTTGCCTCAGAAACCCTCCACCTTCCCCAGCTCCACCTGTATAAATCTGCTACGAGGTGATTCATGTACACTATAGGTTATTTCATGTATGTTATATTTGCAGCAGCAATATTTCTTACATGCTCACAGCAGCATGTTGTGGATGTATTGGCAGTAGCAAGTATCGGTACTCGCTCTGCCGCAGCAGCAGCAGCGTAGCAGATCTATTCCACCAAGACCAAATACATTAACATTGTCATGTACTTTACCATGCCAATCGCTCCGAGAGTTGTCATGACAGAAATATATTCACCAAACTTAGGTATTTCTTTTGTTGTGTGTGTGTGTGTTATCGCAAAATATATACTAAATAAAATAAACAGGTTTTGTAACTACATGCACTGGACACTGTGTTCTCCATTTTTTGATGTATTGTCTATTGAATGATCTGTAGTGTGTATATTATTGACTAATGTGTGTATGATTTGAAAGCTTTGTTTGATTTTGAGTACAGGTGAAATGGTTTTGAAGCGATTGATTTTGCCAGAAGAGTCAGGGGTTCTGTGAATTTAGTTTGAAGGTTTGGATATGTTTAAGGTTTTGAGAAAAAGAGTGATGGTTTTAAGAAATGTGTATTAGCAATTCAGAAAAACTGTAAATACTTACAATTGTAACACGTAACAAACAAACATAATTGTGTTTCGACACAGGGCGGAGTTCAACAAGCCACTCCGCCTCCAATTAATACTCCTAAGGTTAAAATGTTTGGCACTGGTGAATAGGAGAACCTGTACTGATAATTTCTCTGGTTAGTCTTTCTTCAGTTTCTTATTCCAGCTCTCAAGATCCTCCTTCCTTTCCTTCAGCAAGAGTAGTACTGTTAAACTGGATCCTTCAAAACAGTGAGATGAAGACAATCAGCTGAACCACTCGTGACTTCATGAAAATTTAAATGACTTCATGCATGCAGTTGTTAAATAATGAGCAAATGTACAAAAAAAAAGTGGCCATAAAAGTATTTAGATACTGAAGCCACACTAGAATGTATGAATGTCACTGCATTACATAACAAAAATACCACCATATTTGGTTATCTTAGTACTTTGACATTTTCTAGTTAAAGATTAGTGGAGCATGTTCATAATTAATGTGATAAACTACATTTGTGGTTACAGTTTGCTAAAAGTAACTGGAAAAATCTTGATATTGCAAAAAGGTTTGATTAGTCTGATATTTTGTTTCAAATACAATGAAATGCAGATGTTTGTAAGTTTTTTAAGGCAAATTACATAATTTTACCTAATACAAGAAGAAGTAACCAACCCATAAGAATGTATGGGGAATAAATGAATATTGATGCAGGTACTTTAAGCTGCACCGAATCCTTTCCTTCAGACTCGGACAAGTATGGCAACATATGCAAAATGCTTATTCCTAAAATAAAAGAAAGAGGACAAAAAGAGAATGTGGTTAGTGACTGAAAGCTGACTAAAATATTTTACCCTACCGAGGCTCATTTTTCTGTAATGTTGAATGAAATGAGCTGTGACTCATCACAGTTGGGCACGCTGCAGCATGATTAGTTTTTTGTCAACACATTTCCTGACTAACCACTAAATTCAACATCACTATACTCTCCATAAAACAAGTGTGCTAACTCATTTCCGGTTGACTCAGATCAGCTTTCAATTTTAAATGATGTTCTTAAGACAATTTGTGCAGGCCCAGACAAGGCTGTGTTCACGTTTTGGGCAACAGTTTTAGTTTTACCATGTCAGATTGTAAGAACAATGTTAAAGTCTGCAAACTCTGTTAGCGCCGGAAGATATCACAAGCTAATTCTTTAAATGTTTGAAACATAAGATACACGACAAATATTGTAATCATTTTATTGTTTATTTTATTTTAGTTTCTAGAGGACATCAGGACTCAATTTAGACATTAAAAGTTATTCTTCTTTAAAAAGGAGAATCTGTGGTCAAATTTATTTTCATAAAAGTGTTAAAGTAGATGTTTTTTGTTTAAAAAAAAAAAAAAACGGTTAAAAATATTTTGTGTATATGCATACTATTGCATTCACATATGAATTTTCAAAATTTATGAATTAAGCTAAATTTCTACTTCCACTAAACAAATTAACCAGTCTTAGCACATGGTTTCTCAATTGTTAGTATTTAACAGATGGATTTTGTTTATATAATAATTACTTTCATAATTATACACGATTTGTTTAAAGAAGGGCAAAAGGGATATTAAACCTTAACCATTTTTCAATGTTGAGAAGGTTGAGAAATGTTTAATTTTTATGTATTATTGTAAAAACAAGAGCATTCATTTTTTTAGGTTTTATGAGAATATCTCATATTTTATAGGAGTATTGTTATTTTTACCCTTTTTATCTAGTGTCTACCAAACAGGTGAAAACATGTCCCCTAATGACTTTTGGAGAAGAAAAAAAATAATAATTCATACAACTGATTAAAAAAAACATATTCTGCTTTGATCACTTAATTTATAGTTTCAAAGTTAGCTGGTCAGCATTAGGAAAGATTATGTGATGGCCATTTATGTTTTTCCCAAATTGTGAGAATATTATACAAAATGATATTATTTTAATCAATCACATTTTACCTTCTGTGACAGCAGACAGCAAGTACACTGGGATCGAGAGTGTTTGATGCACCCATAGCATTTTAAAATATGGTGTGCCTATAAGGCAAAATAGCTCATGTGGATACCTGTGGGAGGGGAAAAAAAACAAACAAAAAAAAAATTAGACAGAATGCTCTGTTGAAAAACCTACAGAATATTAGGTCTTCAAGGCACTACTGAAAGTCCTATATTGATGCCACAGTGAATTTACCAGCAAGTGTTATTACAAAGAGTAAAGATAATAAAGATGATCTTCAGAATTACTCACAGAAGCCTGCATCCAAACACAAAAGACTCAAACCTTAGAAGGCCCAGTATATTCCACAGATAAAACTGCACACACACGACTGGTTTACTCTGAAACTCTTCCAGACTGATGAGGAGAAACAGAAGGACATTTCTCTCCATTACCTGTAAATGGAAAACTGCATTAATGAATAATAAAGGTGAATAGAAATCAGGTAGCTTAAAAACGGTATAACCCTATAGTTCTAAATTGGACACATTTGTATGTACTTCCTTATGCACTACATGCACTTCCTTCTGACTAAATTATGATTTACAGCCAGAACTGGGGAAACATTTCATAATATCACAAAAAAACAGAAACTAGATTTTGAAAGTAAAAAAATTGAGGGAGAAAAAATTGTTTTAATGAGCTCTTTTTTTATACTTCTTATGTGCAGTTGTGCAAATTCAAGATTTGTACATTACTGTAAATATGGTCTTTATATTTTACCTGCATAAAGCGAGGGAAAAGTCTGCACTCCTCAAAACCATCTGCAATATGAAACAGTTCTAACAAAGACAGAAGCTGACAAGCGCCCATCATAACGCCCACAAAGTAGAAGGTGCCAGCCTGGGCATCTAAGAACAAAACACAAGTTATCAGAAGAGCTTTGTTTCACTTTATTATATCCATTAAAAATGCAAAGTAATATTTTAAGCTCTGATATGTGTGGAAGTCATGAGCTCTTTCATAAGAGTGTTCTGCTTTGGTTGTTACACAACTCTAAACAGCCACTTGAGTATTTCTCAAATAACATATTGGGTACAATTGGTAGAGATGTAAATAAACTGTGGGTTTGTTTAACATCCCAGATTATTTACATGAGCAGACATTTCAGAAGCGAGTTCATAACTGTTGCTTACCTTCCCCAAAAGAGAGAAATCTGGCTGTCATGTTTGTGAAAATCCATGTGTGTCCATAGAACTGAAGCAAGTTGTACGAAAAGAGATATGCGAGACTGAGGCTAAACCTGCAAAAGATTACATTTTCAAGTAATAGACTTGTGCAGCATATGAAAAGAAGTCATTAATATAGCCCTCTTCCAAATTCTTCATCAACATAATGACGAATTTTAGTGCGCAATTGGTTGAGGTTCATTTCGCGATACTTTTTAGATCCAAGGGCAGTTAGTTAAAGGATTAATTAACTTCCAGAATAAAAATGTCCCGATAATTTACTCACTCCCATGTCATCCCAAGATGTTCATGTCTTTCTTTCTTCAGTCGCAAAGAATTAAAGGTTTTTGAGGAAAATATTCCAGGATTTTTCTCCATAGTGGACTTCAATGGGGACCAATGGGTTGAATTGCAGTTTCATTGCAGCTTCAAAGGGCTCTACATGATCCCAACCGAGGAATAAGGTTCTTATCTAGTGAAATGATCGGTCATTTTCTAAAAAAAAATAACAATTTCTATACTTTTTAACCACAAATGCTCATCTTGCACTAGCTCGACTTCCTGCATTACGTAGTCATGTTGGAAAGGTCATGAGCGTGAATAGGGCGGATAGTGTACCGACCCAGTGTACAAAGCGCACGTGCAAAGAAAGTCAAATGCCTTTTACAAAAAAGTTAAAAAATCGTGTTGGTTGATTTTTGAGTTGGAGGAGAAAATGATTTTCACCCTACCCTACCTATTTGACCGAGTACACAGACGAAGAGTTAACCGCGCGTGACCTTTCCAATGTGGTTAAAAACTATATCGATTTTTTGTTTGTTTGTTTTAAGAAAGTGACATTTCACTAGATAAGACCCTTATTCCTCGGCTGGGATCGTGAAGAGCCCTTTGAAGCTGCTCTGAAACTGCGATTTGGACCTTCAACCTGTTGGCCACCATTTAAGTCCATTTTATATAGAGAAAAATTCTGGAATGTTTTCCTCAAAAACCTTATTTTCTTTTTGACTGAAGAAAGAAGGACATGAACATCTTGCATGACATGGGTGTGAGTTAATTATCAGGACATTTTTATTCTGGAGTGAACTAATCCTTTAACCGTCAACAATCTTCAAGGCGTTTTATACAAAATGGGGCCTACATTTATTTATTAGGCTATTTCTAAATAATCCATAATAAAAATGACTAGTCAATGTGAGTCCGACATCTTGGGAAGTGATCATCCATCTTATTCAATACAACTAATGTAAACCGACTATCCTGGTTAGTGAAATCCCGTTTGAAAACAATGTTGAAATATCTATTTCTACGTAAACAGAAGCTTTAATAGCCCAATAGTTTTGACTTCCTTACAAGTGGGGGGGGGGGGGGGGGGGGGGGGGTGGGAGGGGGGGGGGGGGGGGGGGGGGGTGGGGGGGGGGGGGTGGGGGGAGGGGGGTGGTGGGGTGGTGGGGGGGGGGGTGGGGGGGGGGTGGTGTGGGGGGTCACATAGACGGGAACATCCTCGTCTACTTGACTTCACTCACTTATCCCCCATTTTAAAAATCCTACTTTTCACTTTAAAAACAATAAGGAAAAGTAATGAAAACCATACCCACTAAGTAGTTTTAATCAGTTACGATATGCTCCCGACAGCATAACAGAAAATAAATCGAAGTTAACTTGACCGTGCTCGGTGTCCTTCAACGGGACGCTGTTTTCATTCCACCTGCACAGTTTTTAACAGTATTTCGGTGTTCCGGTTTTAGGACGGACCTTTTAGAACGCGCCCCATTCCACTGTGCTTTGTTTTGGGGCAACAATACACACACTCAAGAAGCTTTTAGAACGTTTCAATTCGTTCCATTTATTTATTTTGTCCATTTTTTTTTTTTTACAAAGCTACACTTTCATTGTAGTATAGTGCATCTGGGAAAAAGACAGCGACTACATGAAACAAAGCTGAAATTAAAGCCCCATGTGCCTTTTTATGTCTGGTACATGCCGATAGGACAGACTGTTTTGGGTGAGGCTGCGCGCTAAACATCGCCATGCATGACTGCTGAACGATGTCAACAATATACGCCGATTGAACGATACTCATATTTACCTCATTCCTCCCAAGCGTCCGTGGTGATGAGACAAAATAAGTCAAATCAAATGTGTGAGGAAGTTCTGATCACAGAACTCCCCCTCTGACGTCAAGAGGGCAGATCTAAAACAGTAGGTTTTCCCAGCACACACTGAAGACGTGTGGTGTTTTTATGGTTGGCTCATACGCTTATTTTAGTTTTCTTGTGCAATAGTTTTAGTGTACTTGCAATAGAATGACACTTTTAATGCTATTTTTCATTTCAGTAGGCTATTAGTGTTGTTTTTTTTCCGGTTAAAATCTAATTGATCTAAGTGTGTTAATTAAACTTGTAAACTAATAATTTGCTTTTACATTACAATTAAATCATAAACTTTTATCCAAAGTGACAAATTAGAAAAAGAAAAAAAAAATCCCAAAGGAGGCAACAATATGACCAGTGTGACGATAATTTAATAGTAAACCATACAAATGCAAATAAATAGTTATAATAAATGAAGAGGTAGAAAAATGAAGAAAGCGGAAGACATGTTAACAGATATTTGACGAGCTGTCACTGTTTTTACATATTTGAAGGGATTTGTATCTCAGATGTAATCCTTCAGTCCAATCTGAATTTGTCTGATTTGTCTGTCAAATTTTAAGATTGTACTTCATCTATATTACTTGTGTGGAAAATCGTAGGGCTCACGCAAATGGGTAAACAAAGCAAATAGCTATCAACATATGCCTGCTTAGGCACACATGTTGAGAAAAAGACAACCAGAGTAGAACTGTCACACTTTTCTTAAAAACTTTAAGGAATAATTGTATTATCGTTTACTCTCCCTCATATCGATCCAAACTCTTTAAAGGCACAATATGTAAGATTGTTTTATTAAAATATCCAAAAACCACTAGAACAGTGTTATATATTTTGCTGACTTGTGTACTTGCATTATCCCAAATATTTCGAAGAATGTTTCAATCCAGAGAAAAAAAAATTTAACTAGTGACACGGACCGTGTCCATAGCATAATTGTGTCGCCTGCTAATGACGTCACAACCCCTCGATTTCTGGTTTTGTTTTGTAGAAAACATGGAAACACCAACGACGCTTTAATATGTTGTCGTTGTATTGACTGGTGCCGAGCCCCGCACAGATCCCCGCACAGAGTAGCATTATAACAGAAATTTCAAATGTATCTAGTGTGATAAAACAGTGCTGCTTTACCCCACACACGCATGACCGGAAGGAGCGGAAGCGGTCGACTGTGGCATAATAAAAGCTCCGCTGCTTTCGAGCCGTGTGTCGTGCTTGTTCAGCGGCCTCGTTTCGCTTCGACGCCTCACCCTGCTTCATTCTACTACGTTAATAAATCATTAGCTCATCCATGAACATGATTTCTGCCCGAGTCCCGTCGGATTGCATCGGCTGTGGGGATGAAGACCACAACTCCCATGATTCCACACTCAGTCACCAAGCTGCGCCTTTGCCTCTTGTTTATTTTGAATACATGCCCTCTAGCAGTGAAAATGACATATTGTGCCTTTAAGCCTTCTTTCATCTGTTACTCAAAAAGTGGAAATTTAGAAGAATGTTTACACTGAGCTGTTAAACTTTTTTTTTTTTTATTTACACAAAAGCATAATGAATTTCATAATTCATAAATCAATAAACCTCATGCACTATAGCCTATTCCAAGTCTAAAATTTAAGATTTATTTTTTTTATTGACTTCAATTGTAAGGGTATTTTGGAAGCAAGAAAGTAATAAGGCCTGAGATTCAAAGGAGATGAAGGAGAGTAAATGAAAGAATTTTCATTTTTAGTTGATTTTTTTCCTTACAATACAAATGGAATTCTATTCATTCAGACAGAAATTCTGAACAAGAAAAAATGACTCTTTATGACACCTACCCTGGATTGTGTAAGACTAAGGTCTGTAATGCATGAATTTTACATTTGTTTGAAGGGATTAACTTCCTTCGTTCTTCCTCCCTTTTAATTCATCTTACCTCACTTGGGTCTTGTCTTAAAATAAATATTTGGTAATACTTGAGCCAAACTGTTTTGTCAGCTCAGTGCCATCCTGTTTTTTTGGTTTGATTTTATGACATAAATCATCTGAGAGGTGTGGTGAAAACTCAGCGTTCTCCCCAAATAAATGTGGAGCACCATTTACATCTTCAGGGGATTTCTGCTGAGCTTACACTTGTTTACAGTATTTAAATGAAGCTTACAGTCACATATTTCTCTTTTTGAGTCTTGTCACTTTAACAGCACTTTATATTGGAACTACTTTTATGACTTTTCAGATTTTTAGGACTAGTCTGTACTTTACAGCCAGATATAAGGCCTGGTCTGAAGAAGGAGAGCTGCTGTGCCCTGCCATGAACCAACATCAAGGAGTTCTGGATAAAACAAGAGAAGGTTTGGAAATGAATAAATATTGTAATTTTAATTAATCTTCAATAATTGGTCCAACAACAGACTGAATGCTACCTTTTTAGCCTGTCACAGGAGAGAAAAAAAATCATTCTTAAATACAGTGAATTGAAAATATGATGTTTACAGTTTTGAAAGAAATTGAACCGGAGAGTGTTTTTCAAGTGTAGATGAATGGAGAACAAGAAAGCTGAAGAAACATTATAAAATAGAGAGTCCCGTGAATTTGTTTTGTTCCTCAGGGACAAGATTGGAACATTTTTATTTGCACATCTTATTTGCCTCTCAAATATATTTATTCCAATACTTCAATGTGGACAACCTTAAAGGGATATTTTAGGCAAAGAAAAATTATAATTTGAATGCCATATCTGTGTTTTGTTTTTGTTTTGTTTTGTTTTGTTTTTTTACAATGACAGTTTTGAAATAACATGAGGGTGAGTAAAGTATGATTTTCATTTTGGGCTGCACTGTCCTTTTGAGGCTCCACGCATATGCAAACACATTTTTAGTTCCTCTCACTTGCAGTCTATCCTGCCCTATTGTACAGTGATCAATTGAATAAATTATCTCTCTTGAAATATCAGTTTCAAACTCAGGTATGCACACATGCACTTTAGTCTGCGTATAAATGTTACATTCTTATTTTAGTTCTTATTTTTTAGTTTCTTTCTTTTTAGTTCTTATTTAACACTTTTTAGTCTAATTAATTGAATTAATATGAGCAGGATTTTTATTTATTTTTTTTTTGCTGTGTAAAGCTGAAATAATAATAAAGCCACTCTGACAAAATCATACATCAACTTCTAATAAGGCGAATGGCTTCTGTTTTCTCACACTTCCCCCAAATTTCTGTTCTGGGATTTTTTTTTTTTTTTATTAATGCAAAGGTATCAAAAATATAAGTACAGAAAATATCAAAAGTACGTACAAAGAAGTGACATTACAAGCAAAACACCGTTTATATAATACAAAAGAAATGTATAATAAATAATACAAAATGAAAGCTTTAACCAAATTAATTAAAAAGGTTAAATAAGTTAACTTTTAAGAGCTTTAAGATTCTTGGAAGATGAAATAGTCTGGATATACTGTTGAACCTCTTTTTTTATAAACAATATATAAAGGATTTTGATTAGTGAATTTAATGCGGTGAATATGAAATTTTGCAAGAAGTAATAATAGGTTAATAATAAAGTATTCATTAATTTAATATTTTTGTATATTAAAGAAGCTCAACAGTACATCCTTAAAAAACAAAGAGAAACCCGGGAGAACATTGCGATTAATAACATTACAAAAAATCAATTCAAAATAGCTGTGTATGAGGACAATCCCAGAAGGGGCACCACAAAAAGAACAGCTTGTATCTATGTCTGATTTAAACCTTTTCATACACACTTCAGCTGGGTAAATTCTGTGTAACAATTTGAATGAATTTTCTCTAACCTTGTTGGTCATTATGTATTTCAAAGGCAGAGTCCATACTTTTTTCCAATCAATATGATCAACCACATTCTTCCAATAAGACATCACATATGAAGTTGTTACAAGCTCCTTTTGAAAGTGAGATCTAATTTTATAGTTACGTGATAAAGGATGTGACAAAAAGCATAGTTTTCCTACCGGGATTTCAAATGGGTCTAAAGAAATAGGTAAAGTGCTGGATGATCTAACAGACTCCCTTAAAAGCATAACAACTGGAAAACTGGAAAATCTAATTTACATAAAAATTCCTTATAACTTAAAATAAGACATTCTGAGCTAAATAACTGGGAAACAATCAAAATGTTTTTCTCAAACCAATTACTAAAAAATAAAGATGTTCTCTTATATACAATATATTGATTGTTCCAAATGAAGTACCAGTGAGGGGAGAAGTTGTGCTTAAAGATTAATGACCATGCAAGAAATAACTGCTTATGGAATTTAGATCAGTTAAGGGATTCTAAAAATATTATAATTAGAGGTCAATAGGAAAGGGAGACCACCTAATTTGGAAAAGAAGAAATGAGGGATAAAATTCCAGATTGAGTTTGGATTACACATAGAATGCCTAATCCAATTAATTTTGAAAGTGTTGTTCAAAGAAGAGAAATCAAGAAAATTCAACCCACCATACTCATATGTGTTCAATATTACAGATTTCTTAATATAATGGATTTTGTTCTTCCAAACAAAATTAAACAGGATTTTGTTGACTGATTTACAAATTTTGTTGTCCACATATAGAGAGAATGCAGCATATGTAAACCTGGAGATGCCCTCCGCCTTAGCAAGCATTACTCTGCCTCTCAAAGTCAAGTCTCTCTGCAACCATGCGTTAAATCTTCTTTGGGCTTTTATTATAACAGGGTCAAAGTTCAAGGTACATCTCTTATCTTGATTTTTAGTAATCACAATGCCTAAATATAATTTCAGATTTAACTGGAATATTATAAATAGTGGGTGCAGTACAATCTTTAATAGACATTAATTCACATTTACTTATGTTTAGATTAAGACCTGAAGCCTCAGAGAAAAGTTTTATACAATTTATGCTATAGGGATTTGGGAAGCATCTCTTAATAATAAGGTGGTGTCATCTGCTAATTGACTAATAATTATTTCTCGGTCCGCTATACAGATACCCTGAATACCGCTTTCACAAACAAACACTGACAGCTGCACTCAACGAAGAAATAAATAGGGAGAAATGGGACAACCTTGTCTGACTCCTCTAGATAAACTAAACCTTGTTGAAGTGAAGTGCCATTCTTTAATTTAATCAAAGAGCTTCCATTATTGTAAAGGGTTTTAAATACTTTGCAAAACCTATCCCCAAAAGAATGAAATGCCTTATAGAAATCTAAGAAAAGAATTAAGCTGTCCTCCTGTATCAAGTCTGAATAATCTAATAAATCAAGAAGCAACCTTATTAACAATGTGTCTTTAGTAAAAAAAAAAAATTGTGTCTCATCTATTACAGAACCCAGTACATATTTGAGTCTTTTAGCAAATATAAGAACTACAAATTTATAATCATTGTTAAGCAGAGAAACGGGACGCCAATTGTCAATTAAAAGTAACTCTTTCTTGGTGTTTTGTATTTAAAGAAATTAAACTTTGAGTCAGAGTCGGGGGAGAGCCTCATTCTGTATGCTTTCTTCAAAAAACGCAGTTCGGTTCACCGCCCTAGTCCGTAGGGATCTCCCCTTCATTGAGTACGCCTGTGAATTCTGCAGGCTCGCCATGACGACAGCATTGGACGCCGCCACCATCAACTCGCTGTTCAGGATCGGGGCGAATTGCTACCGCCCCGTTGAACTCCCAGACACCACAGGACTAAGCCGGAGGGAAGGGAACCTCCGGTGTCTGGAGAGTGTCTGGCCCCGAGCCAGAACCAGCCCGTTGTCAAGCCCGCCGGTCGTTCCTCAGTCAAGGCCCCCGACCGCGGCACTCTCAAGCCCTCTCAAGTCAGGCTCGTCGGTGGTTCCATTGTCAAGCCCACCGGTCAGTTCACTTTCAAGCCCTCAGCTAAAAGCTGCACAATCCTTAACCCCAAATCAAGGGAGGATTAAGGAGAAGGCAGTCGGCTCGAGCCCCAGAGCTCGCTCCAGTGTCGGCTCTAGCCCCTGAGTCCGCTCCATTGTCGGCTCTAGCCCATGAGTCTGCTCCAGTGTCGGCTCTAGCCCGAGTCCGCTCCAGTGTCGGCTCCAGCCCCTGAGTCCGCTCCAGTGTTGGCTCCAGCCCCTGAGCCAGCTCCAGAGAGAGCTCCAGTCCCTGAGTTTAGCCCAGAGAGGGTTCCAGTCACCGAGTTTAGCCCAGAGAGGGCTCCAGTCCCCGAGTTTAGACCAGAGAGAGCTCCAGTCCCCGAGTTTAGACCAGAGAGAGCTCCAATCCCCGAGTTTAGCACAGAGAGGGCTCCAGACCCCGAGTTTAGCCCAGAGAGGGCTCCAAGTAGAGTGTATAGTCAAGAGAGGGCTCCTGTCCCCGAGTTTAGCCCAGTGAGGGTTCCTGTCCCCGAGTTTAGCCCAGAGAGAGCTCCAATCCCCCGAGTTTAGCACAGAGAGGGCTCCAGACCCCGAGTTTAGGCCAGAGAGGGCTCCAGTCCTCGAGTTTAGCCCAGAGTGGGCTCCAGTCACAGAGTTTAGCCCAGAGAGGGTTCCAGTCCCCGAGTTTAACCCAAGGAGGGCTCTTCCTCAGTACCCACTGTACCAAAGCTCAGGGCCCGGGGGCCTTAGGTTGCTATTTTCCCCAAACGATTTTTTAGCGGTATAGGCTCCGTCCGTAGAGGAGGCGTCCAGCCATGGCCTCCTGAGTTCCCTGCTCTGCCATGGCTTCCTAGTCTGCTTGTTCCGCCATGGCCCCCTGAACTGCCTGATCCGTAGAGGCCGGGCTGTTTTCCACCCCCATGTGTTCCATGACCCAGTTTTCCCATGTCGATTGTTTTCAATTTGATTCCAGGTGTGCCTCGTCTTCAAATGATTTAGATGGATATAAAAGTGGGTTCTGCCCATGTTTCCTGTCCGGTTATGAAGTTTCATCTCATTTTGAGTTTAAGCCACGTCTCCAGTTCCTCGCTCCTTGCTCCTCACGTAGCGACGTGACACTTCCGTGTTCTGTTAACCTGGTCTCGCCACTTCAGGTTAAAGCGTTTTGCATATGTTTAGTTAAATATGAAACAGTTTTACTCAAGATGCCTTCAAAGTAGAAGCCAATGATGATCATAACCAATGTCCATCACATATGCGGAATACCTAAAAGTTTTTTATTTTTATTCTTTTCACTAACACTTACATTAAAAAATTTATAAAACGTCAACAATAAAAACAGCTAGCTAGTTTAACTGATTATCTTAAAAGTCCATAAATATCGCTATTATTTAATACGGCTGTCAGCACGTTCTCCGACAAGCGGAAGCGATGAGACCCGTTTTCCAGGTTTGGTCAGGTGATGTTCGACATATACCCTATTTCTTTGAAAATAGGCTGTCCCATTCCCCGTTTCAATACGATATCGATTTAAAAAAATCCCTTGATGCATTTGCTGTGTCGACTAAACGGCAAAATACTGGAAGTGGCGATTCCATGGACCGAGAATCCATTGCGGGCCCAATGTGCCTACTTACACTACGCCCTTAAAGTATGTACTCTTTTGGTGAAGAAAAAGTTCACACTTTTGAGTGTGTAGTAGAAGAGTAGGCAAGCTTTGAGACATACTATAATGGCATACAATTGCGTCTTTAACGGACCGCTCTGTAACATAGTTACACGCACCCTGTCACTGTAAACTCGCCTGTCAATCATCTTGTCACAGTTAACATCCTTCACATTTCATTTCATTTAACTTCCTACCATATTGGAGAGAAAAGAAGTAGCACGTTGATCTGCCAGCCTTGGGTCTTCATACAGAGAACTCTGCGCATATTTTTTGCATAATGATGCATTTAAAAGTTAATGGCCAAATGGATGTTTATGAAAGTTCACATTGTTGTTGTAGATGAAATATCCTAACACAGATAACATTAAATAAAACATTTTAACAGTTTAAATGTTGATTATTAGTAACTCAAGCCTCTTTATCTAAACCTCTCTACTTAACCGTCGGTCACGCACATCCGCCATGTTTGTAGTTTTTAAACACTTTTTATTTGTGTTTGTAGTTCTGAACCGAATCATTCATCAAAGCACAATGGATTGTGGGTAATATTAGCCATCAGAGTGTGCACGGATCCACACTTCAAAAATCTACCTGAAATAGTAGACCATCCGGGGACTTCTGGCATACTCTTTTCAACATACTATGCTTTGGGACACACTTATTTTAAACTCACATACTACACTGAACAAAATTATAAATGCAACACTTTTGTTTTTGCCCCCATTTTTCATGAGCTGAATTCAAAGATCTAAGACTTTTTCTATGTACACAAAAGGCCTATTTCTCTCAAATATTGTTCACAAATCTGTCTAAATCTGTGTTAGTGAGCACTTCTCCTTTACCAAGGTAATCCATCCACCTCACAGGTGTGGCATATCAAGATGCTGATAGACAGATGATTAGTGCAAGGTGTGACCTTAGGCTGGCCCAAAATTAAAAAGGCCACTCTAAATTGTGCAGTTTTACTGTATTGGGGGGTCCAGGGGGGTCCGAAAACCAGTCAGTATCTGGTGTGACCACCATTTGCCTCACGCAGTGCAACACATCTCCTTCGCATAGAGTTGATCAGGTTGTTGATTGTGGCCTGTGGAATGTTGGTCCACTCCTCTTCAATGGCTGTGCGAAGTTGCTGGATATTGGCAGAAACTGGAACACGCTGTCGTATACGCCGATCCAGAGCATCCCAAACATGCTCAATGGGTGGCATGTCCGGTGAGTATGCTGGCCATGCAAGAACTGGGATGTTTTCAGCTTCCAGGAATTGTGTACAGATCCTTGCAACATGGGGCCATGCATTATCATGCTGCAACATGAGGTGATGGTTGTGGATGAATGGCACAACAATGGGCCTCAGGATCTCGTCACGGTATCTCTGTGCATTAAAAATGCCATCAATAAAATGCACCTGTGTTCGTTGTCCATAACATACGCCTGCCCATACCATAACCCCACCGCCACCATGGGCCACTCAATCCACAATGTTGACATCAGCAAACCGCTCACCCACACGACGCCATACACGCTGTCTGCCATCTGCCCTGTACAGTGAAAACCGGGATTCATCCGTGAAGAGAACACCTCTCTAAAGTGCCAGACGCCATCGAATGTGAACATTTGCCCACTCAAGTCGGTTATGACGACGAACTGCAGTCAGGTCGAGACCCCAATGAGGACGACGAGCATGCAGATGAGCTTCCCTGAGACGGTTTCTGACAGTTTGTGCAGAAATTCTTTGGTTATGCAAACCGATTGTTGCAGCATAATAAAGCATAATGCTATTGTGAATTCGCAAATGCTACGATGCAATTAAATAAATATATGCGATGCAGGATTAATATATGCTCTTGAATTATTTACATGTGTCTAGGTTAAGTAGGCTACTTGCGTCTCAGAGCGGCTCCATTCAGTAAATGCTGCTCCACACGATGTGCTTACATGCGTGGAGCATCTCAAACTCCATCTCTGCATATTGTTGTGAGTTTAGGTTTACTATAACGTTCATGTGGGAATGCAACGTGTGCCATTTCATTAGATTTGTAAGGTAAATAATTTATAAACCTACGCAAACACAGGAGAACTGAGAAACAGAGTTGAGACATGCTTTGATCTCGCCGCCACACGGTCATGTCACATGGAGCTCTCAATAGCGCCATACAACTCCGCTCTGTCAATCTGTATGAATGGGTTTAATCGGGACAGGCAGCAGTTTCACTATATTTGTAGCAATTTTTAGTCATTATTAACACATAATATGCACTGATTGTGTGTTGATAACTACGCTTTATGTCTCGTTTTTAGTTTAGTGTTGGGTATACTGCATTACTAAGTAATTGAGTACTGTGATTTCATTACTTTTCCCTTGAAAAAGTAAAGTATGGGATTACTCTTAATTTTTATGTAATTCACTTACAGTTAGGCTACTTCTAATGCATTGCGTAAATAGAGACTATTGACAATTATATTTGTAAGGTCCGCGCACCTGGCCCAAGGAAGGTATCCAGTGGCGGATGAACGTCTCTTGCGTGTTCGGTCTTTTCAGCGCGCAGAGTTATTCAATTTAGGTTTAACTCAATCTGACTCCATTTTATTATCTCATCGAATTTAGGTTGAAAGGCACATTGGTTGTTTGTCGGTCTCTGATTATTCTTACATTCGATTATTCTAATTAACTCTTTACTTTGTATTTTTCTCGTTCACTAGGAATCTATGTTGTTTTTAGGATGCCTCACGCCGGCCGCTATTCGTGGGCTCCACGATCACAAAACTCGCCATTCTAATCCTTATTCAGAGGTTTGTGGCTAATGTTTAGCCCCCTACAGCTACCCATGTAATATTCCGACATTAATCAGCGGTTCTTCTAGACCCTTAGTCTAGACCCCGACAGCTAATCTAGCTTCGTACAACTTAATTAATACTCAAAATATTAATCAGCGGTTCTTCTAGACCCTTAGTCTAGACCCCGAAAGTTAGTATAACCACGTAAAACTTAATTAACACTCCAAATATTAATCAGCAGTTCTTCTAGACCCTTAGTCTAGACCCAGATAGTTAGTATAACCACGTACAACTTAATTAACACTCCAAATATTAATCAGCGGTTCTTCTAGACCCTTGGTCTAGACCCCGATAGTTAGTATAACCACGTATAACTTAATTAACACTCCAAATATTAATCAGCGGTTCTTCTAGACCACCTTTTGTCTAGACCCCGACAGCTAATCTAGCTTCGTACAACTTAATCAATTCTGAAATCATATACATGGTTAACGTAACCGAGTACAACTTAAACTAAGGTCAAGCAGTTAGTCAGACATTTAGAATCTCACCTGATGCGCCCCATTCTTCATCTCCTGAGATCTAATATGCACTTAACCCTAGTCGCAGATTTGCGGAAACATACGCCTTCAACTTAATCTACTTGAGGAAATAATTTCAAAGTCAGAATAAATCAAATGTAACAATTTATTATCAGTCAGGTAAATATGTATTATGCCAATTATCTCCACAGCCAATTCAACGATATCAAATCAATACAAGACATCAAATTCTCAAAGACAAATCTAAGAGTAAAATGTATACCTGAGATTAAATGTATTAGATGTATTAGAAAAAAACATAGTACAGAGTGTGTGGAGATACTCTGTACTACGGGCTCTCTGACTACAGAATCGCGCTGACCCTTTTGCTGCAATCCTTTAAATACAAAACCAAGATAAGACATCCTCCAAATGGAGGCCTGTACAAACAATTGGAATTTGCATTAAGCCAGGTCCCAGACCTGGGTGGTCTACACCTCAATGGGAACAAAAGGTAATTTGCATGGAATTGTTCTCTATGGTAATCAAAGTTTCTCTTAACTCTTAGGATCTGTATTATCTTTTAGTAAGATTAAGACCATTGTACCACTTGCCGCTGAACTATTCAAATGAACCCAAACATGACTGTAAACCGACTTACTATTCAAATGAAACAACATGACTGTAAATCTATTTGAATTCATATAGACCATTAATTCTTGAAATCTGAGTGACGTGGGTGAAGAGAAGGATGGTATCATCAGGACCTGACAGTCATCATTGAATACATCCTATGTCAATGCAAGAAACTGTCTGGTTCAGCTCAGCTACAAAATCTGACCTCAGAAGACTTCAGAGGGTAGTCCGGACTGCTGAACGAATCATTGGTACAACCCTCCCCTTCTCTCCAAGAACTGTACTCATCCAAATTGAGCAAATAGGCTGGCAAAATCACTCTGGACCCCTCAAATCCAGCACACTCCCTCTTTGAACTGTTGCCATCTGGTCGACGCTACAGAGCACTGAGCACCAGAACAGACAGACACAGGAACAGTTTCTTCCCTCAGGCAATCCATCTCATGAACACTTAACAATAAACATGGAACACACAACACTATTATACATTTATATACTTATTTATCTAACACACACACTCAGTCTACACCTCAAATTTGCACATAATATACAGTACCTGCACATACAAAACTGTCTATTGTAATATACCTGCACATACAATTGTCGATTTATATATTTTTATTCCTTATTTACTTGTTCTATTTTTTATATTTTATTATCTGTGTTTTTGTTATGTCACTGTCATTCTGTTACACTTTGGAAGCTTCTGTCAAGAAAACAAATTCCTCATATGTGTAAAAATACCTGGCAATAAAGCTCATTCTGAATCTGATTCTGGGGATGATGCAAATTTATACTATTTATTTGAAAGAATTAAAAGATCAGTTTCATGTCTATCTTTGTATTGTTTAACTGGTCAAGGCTGATATAGGATTTAGGTATTAGTAAGTAATACAATACTTCATAGAGAGTAATTAATTAGTACAGTAATCGAATTACACTGTTGAAGATGTAATTAGTAGCGAGTAATTAATTACTTTTTAGAGCAACTTACCCAACACTGACTAATGTTTTTAGTTTCACTTGCATTTATTTCCTTTTTTATTTATAATCTTTCCATTTTCTGAAAATGCTTTATCTATGCCCCCATCCCCTTATATCCAAAAAAAAAAAAAAAAGGCTAACCTAACATATGGCTAAAAGTTTAATTTCCTTTGGTTTCTTTTTTTTTATAAAATTTGCTTGGAGGTTATGTCATTTTCTAGGGAATTTATTTTGTTTTTCAGTTATACGATTCACAATACTGATTTCACAATACGATTTTCTCAAGATTTTTTTTTAAACCAAATTAGATTTAAAGACAAATAGTAATGAAAAGTGCCTTTTTCTTATTGGACAAATGCTGCACAGTGTTTCTTTGTGAAATTGAATGTCAATCAACAAAACTAAAGAAAAATTTTAAAACAAACCCAAATATAATCAAATCAATCAGAGATTAAAACTAAGGCTTTGTCTGTGCTCTTTCCAATCAAAATTAGAGGCAACCACTGCATTTGAATCACAATCCAAAGATGCTGCACACATGCACAATGAGCAGATTTTTAATCTAAAGTCGAAAAAACAAAAACAGAATGCTCTGACTTTAGTTTTCTGAAACTATACTACATAAAACATATCTGAACAAAACAAAAACAGCAGACAGGCTGAATGAGACGCAGATTCACTCTCTGACAGCAGGTGGCGATCATGGAACAGCAGCGATACAGAGTTTCCTTGGTTACCGCTGTAAACAAAGCAAGTGCTGTGCCTATGAACACTGCTTTAATATGCATCATACAGAGAAGAGATGAAAAGAAAATACTATCTAAACTTTTCTAGAGGTGAGAAAATATGCTAGCCTCGCCATAACCAACGTTTGTTAACAGGAGCAAAGGAAGCAAAGTTTCCTTACTCTAGCAAAGGAAAACCTCTCCTCTTAGCTTATATCGAAATCCTCAGACATTCTCCTTTACAAATCCTCGTTTGGCTAAAGAGGACTGTTTAAAGTTTTATATGGATATTTTTCTATCAAAAATGCACGATTTGTACAGGAGGCTTTATTATACACTGGAAGCATGTGAGGCAGTTTTATGATGGATGGATGTGCTTATGGATCTTTGAGTGAAAAATAACACCCACTCACTGCCATTATTAAGCTTGGAAGAGCCAGGAGGACATTTTTTAATCTAACTCCAACTGGATTTGTCTGAAAGAAGAAAGACATATACACCTAGGATAGCTTGAGTGTGAGTAAATCATGCATGGGGTAATTTTCATTTTTGGGTGAACTAGCCTATCCCTTTAAGATTGGTTTAATATTTGCAATTTATCATCGAAATACTTTAATTGGTCTGAAGGCCCTCCTGTGATTGTTTACTATTTGCATTTATTTAGCTAATACTTTCAATTATCGTTATTAAAAGCCCTCCTGTTATATATATTGAGAGGTGTGGTAACACGTATGATAGACTAAAGGTGATCTTTAGCTGAGTGTGCAGGGAGGCTGCATTGGGAGGTCAGCTATGGATGTGGAAACTATAATCACAACACTCCTTTTTTTGAGTCTCTTTGGACTGAACTCCAGTTATAGAACACACATTTTTGTCAATGAAAAAAAGAATTGGAAAGATGCACAGGAGCACTGCAGAAAACACTACGATGACCTGTCCACTATCACCAGTCTTGATATAGAAATCTTCTGTCAAAACTCAAAAATCCCAGATGATTTTTTCTTTTGTGGGCTTCAGAGAGATATTCAAAACTCAGGGTGGATGTGGTCTAATGGTGAACCAGCAAAAATTAACGAATGGGATACTGCTCAAGGATCTGACCCAGGCGAAAACTGTGCAGCAATAAGAAAATCCACTAAAAAACTGCATGATTATGATTGTGAAGGAAAATTAACATTTTATTGTATGACGGACTTAGACCTGATCCTGAAGACCAAGACCTGGGATGAGGCTCTGGACTACTGCATAGAACGCAACACTACCCTGGCTAGTATGAACTCCAGTACGATTATGGATCTGGCAGTGAATATGGCTGAAAATGCCCTGACGGTTAACGTCTGGACTGGCCTGCGCTTTCTGATGGCCCATTGGTTCTGGGTGAATGGAGGTGATCTTGAATACAAGGTCTGGTCTAATGAAGCAGAGGTACAGTGTCCTGCCATGAATCAGCGCTGTGGAGCTCTGGATAGAGACAGGAGGGTCTGGAACCCCAAAAACTGTCAGGAGAGACTCAATTTTTTCTGTTCCATAAGACGCAGATAAATACAATTAACAATATTAATGGTATTGTTAATGGCAGAATGTTAACTGTGTGACTAGGAAACTGGCAAAATATTGCAAGTATAAAGTTTACTAAAGTTTGAATTTTAATATATATATATAGATAGATCTTTATAATATATAAATAAATATATATAGATCTTTTTTTTTTTCATATAATTTTTCCAGCTTTAAATTCATTTGAATGAGTAGTTGCGTTTCCTCATATATAAAAAACATACAAAAACAACCACACCCAAAATAAAAACAGTACATAAAGTAGTTATTATAGTAAGCAGAGGTTAGTTTACACCCCCCATGGGGGAAATGGATTATTTATTACTGATTTAAGCCACTTAAAAGCATGATATGAGTTGGATTGTATGCAGCCCTGTCATTTTATGGCCCCCATGCAATTATTAGATGAAGCTTTTTTCTCTATGGTTGCTACGAAAAAAAGAGTCAATGCAACATTTGTATGAATTTATCCTAATCCATGTATTGTTAGATATTATATAGAAGATTTAACTATTTATATAAGATTCATTTACTGTTATCCATGTTATAATTAATCTGCATTACATTGTGAAATAAATAATAATAAAATAAAAATGTTTGTTTGGCTGGCGTTACCTACATGTTATTACAAACATCACTATGTAAATAATCCTGAACAACATGCTACTGTTGCTTCGTGCCTCATCAATATGTAAACAATACATCTATTTATTTACTAATGTTGCATAAATAGAATTAAATGCAGAATTATGAAGGGAAGCTAATAAAAGCATTTAGGGAATTATCAAAGAATATAATTAATATATACTAGAATCTAATTTTTTATAGTTATAATAGAAATTTGTATATCAGTATGCTTCCACTGACTGTGGTTTCATGCTATTTAATTTCCTCATTTTAAGTACATCCTTTTTCAGTAAATGGAATTGCAGAAAAACAAACCAGCTCCTGCGTTTGTGAGCACGTGTGATGTACAAAATATGGTTAACAATGTAAGCTGTCATTGTCAATAGGTCTATTCAAGAATGTGTCAAATAAAGTAAGTTTAAAGCATTCTGTCAGTGCAGAAATGTTCTGATTTTATTTCTAGGGAGGTTTGTCACCTTCCCAGTGTCATATTTATTGTAAACAAATCCTGTTTCTGCATATGCAGCAGCATTTTACCTGTCAAACTGAGTTTATTTTGTCTTTCAGTTAGTTTGAAGGTTAACAATATATTTGCATTGTCTGATTTGCATCTCAGGCCATTTTCTAAAAACGACAGAGTTTCAGTCACACACAGAGTAATATGAAGTACTTAACCTTGTTATCTCTGCATTGTTTTATTTTTCACATAGCGTCACGCACAGTGAATAAGTGAATGTTTTTCACAGAAGACGGGGGATTCACAAGACAGGGATATAAACCATCCTGCTGTTTTTGCAAGCATTCCTAAACTGTATCTGTGTGATAAAAGAGGAGCTAAAACATGACGTCAATCCACCTACTTTTACCAAAATATAAAAAAAACAGTTGATCAAAATTGTTTGTTAATTATAATAAATATAACAGAACTAGACTTAGCTTAGCTAGACCTGAAATGCTTAGAATGAATTTCTAAAGTGCACAAAAAATTCTACAGTGTTAAAGGCAATATGTTACAATAGACAATGTACTTTGCAAAAAATATGAAAATCAGTAATACAGGACATTTCCACATCCTCAACACATTCAAATCACTTCATTTTGTTTTTAGAGTACTCGTCATCAGATTTGCCATAGTTTGGCCTGTTGTTTGTGGAACAAATTGTACTTTATCAATTCACTTTACTTTTATTTGGCACTTACAGAGGAGAAATTCTCCAGGGTCGGGCTGCAATATCACACAAATAATATGGGGAATATGCATTATACAGAGACGAGATGAAAAGAAAATATCATCTAAACTTTTTCTAGAGGTGAGAATATGCTAGCCTCGCCAGAACCAACGTTTGTTTACAGGAGCAAAGGAAGCAAAGTTTCCTTACTCTAGCAAAGGAAAACCTCTCCTCTTAGCTTATATCGAAATCCTCCAACATTTTTCTTTACAAATTCTTGTTTTGAGCTAGAGATTACTGTTTATAAAGTTTTAATATGGATATTTTTCTTACAAAAATGCATCGATTCGCTACAGGAGGCCTTTATTCATCCCCCGGAATCATGTGAGGCACTTTTTATGATGGATGGATGTGCTTTATTGGACCTCTTTTGGACTATTGAAAAATAACACCCACTCACTGCCATTATTAAGCTTGGAAGAGCCGGAAGGACATTTTTTTATATAACTCCAACTGGATTTGTCTGAAAGAAGAAAGTCATATACACCTAGGATAGCTTGAGTGTGAGTAAATCATGCATGGGGTAATTTTCACTTTTGGGTGAACTAGCCTATCCCTTTAAGATTTGTTTAATATTTGCAATTTATTCATCCGAATACTTTCATTGGTCTGAGCCCTCTTGTTGATTTGTTAAGTATTTGCAATTTATTTAGCTTAATACTTTCATTATTCTTAAGCCCTCCTGTTATATATATTGAGAGGTGTGGTAACACGTATGATAGACTAAAGGTGATCTTTAGCTGAGTGTGCAGGGAGGCTGCATTGGGAGGTCAGCTATGGATGTGGAAACTATAATCACAACGCTCCTTTTTTTGAGTCTCTTTGGACTGAACTCCAGTTATAGAACACACATTTTTGTCAATGAAAAAAAGAATTGGAAAGATGCACAGGAGCACTGCAGAAAACACTAAGATGACCTGTCCACTATCACCAGTCTTGATATAGAAATCTTCTGTCAAAACTCAAAAATCCCAGATGATTTTTCCTTTTGTGGGCTTCAGAGAGATATTCAAAACTCAGGGTGGATGTGGTCTAATGGTGAACCAGCAACAATTAACGAATGGGATATTGCTCAAGGATCTGACCCAGGCGAAAACTGTGCAGCAATAAGAAAATCCACTAAAAAACTGCATGATTATGATTGCAGAGGACAATTAACATTTTATTGCATGACGGACTTAGACCTGATCCTGGAGACCAAGACCTGGGATGAGGCTCTGGACTACTGCATAGAACTCCAGTACGATTATGGATCTGGCAGTGATTATGGCTGAAAATGCCCTGACGGTTAATGTCTGGACTGGCCTGCGCTTTCTGATGGCCCATTGGTTCTGGGTGAATGGAGGTGATCTTGAATACAAGGTCTGGTCTAATGAAGCAGAGGTACAGTGTCCTGCCATGAATCAGCGCTGTGGAGCTCTGGATAGAGACAGGAGGGTCTGGAACCCCAAAAACTGTCAGGAGAGACCCAATTTTTTCTGTTCCATAAGACGCAGATAAATACATTTAACAATATTAGTGGTATTGTTAATCGCAGAATGTTAACTGTGTGACTAGGAAACTGGCAAAATATTGCAAGTATAAAGTTTACTAAAGCTTGAATTTTAAAATATACTGTATATAGATCTTTATAATATATAAATAAATATATATAGATCTTTTTTTTGAAGATAGTTTTTCCAGCTTTCAATTCATTTGAAGTATAGTTGCGTTTTCCTCATATTAAAACCCTACAAATACCACAAACATAAAAAGCATTACATCACAATTGTATGTGTTTAATTGTGTATGTTATTATATTACGCAGATGTTTGATTGTCAGGCTGCAATATCACACAAATAATAAGGGGAAGGCTCAAAGAGATGGTCGGGGCCATTTCTTTATTATTGGTATGAAACATCAGAAATCTTCTGATAGGTAACAAATTAGTGTTATGACATTAATGTGCTGTGAAGCTATGGCAACACTGCATTCATACACTGACAATATGCACTGAAAAAAGGGAAAGCTGCTCTAATGAAAATACTAAAACAATACACTTACAATCAACAAATGCATTTATGTTTGAGGCGAGAACATAATTATATTGTATAAAGCCTAAGCAAAATTCAACACAGTTGTCAAAAAGTCCCATTCATTCAACATGATTTTTACTTTTCTTCAGTTTACTTAATTGAGCTAATGCAACACAATTCTTTTATATGTTGTCTCAGTTTAATTTAACTGGGTATGCTCTCTCTACATTTACTTAATTCAGTGTAAATTTAGCACTAGTGCATGACTCCTACCAACATATTCATGAAGAATGCCACTCGCCAGAAGAAAAAAAAATCAAGGTTGCTCCTGAAGTACTGCTAAACTGACAGCATGAGGGGTATCAATATTGAGCTTGTAGAAGCAAGCAAAAGTACATGGGGAAGCCCAAGCAGCAGCAGCACAGATATCCACCGCTCGCATCTCACGCTGACTGTTATCCGAAGCGCGTAAATAAAGGCACTTCCGACTGCGCACAATCCCGATAAATATACATATATATACAGAATTACAGTATTTAAGTGTTCATGCAAACATAATCTGTTATGTCTTAAGTGAACGTTTGGGGAACGATTGGGGAAAAACATCTGGGCCCGTATTCACAAACATCTTAAGGGATAGTCCCCCCAAAATGAAAATTCTGTCATTAACTACTCACAGTCATGTCGTTCTAAACCCGTAAGACCTCCGTTCATCTTCGGAACACAAATTAAGATCCGCTTGATGCAGCTAACACAGAATAGCATACGCTGTTTACGTTCAGTGGATATTCTCCAAAATGGCACCAGGGTGACGCGGAGGAGACAGATTGTTGAATAAAGTCGTTATTTTTGTTTTCTTTGCGTACAAAAAGTATTCTCGTAGCTTCGTAAAATTATGTTTTTTTTTGTAATTGTTTGTTTGTTTGTTTTATACTACAACTAAAGTATCTATATTGTGATTATTAATCATTCTTATTAAGAAAATAACTGGTGGAAAAGATGCAACGTTGCAGGTGATTTTGCTTTGGAACCTTCAGGAAACTTTAATAAGATTTTTCTCAAAATTGACTTTGCTGACTCTATCATCATCAAACGGGTGTACCTCAGTCATTTTTCGTCCGATTCCAGCAAATCATACATCATTCTGAAGGTCTTTTAATGGAGAATGTGAACATACAAATAAGACATTTTTGAAAATGGGTTCATTGTGACTCATTTTGCCAGCACAGGTCACATATGTCCAATAAAGCAAAAAAAACACAAAATAAAGCTGACAATCCAAAAACTCCTTAAGCGTGCGCTGTCACAGCTTGCGAGGATGATCATTTGCTGATCTTGTAACCTGCACAGCACGGAAATCGATTGAAGAATGACCTATCACAGACAAGCAAGAAAGCGAAAGAGACCGAAGGCTGTGTTAGTGTGTCTATTACACTCGAGACTCAGCCTACGTTACCACGTTAATTTTTTCGGTATATTATCTTGACCTATCCAGCTGGCACTGTGATAATCCACCAGTGTTGAAGCACCGCCTCTGGCAGTCAGGTGGAATGAAACAGAAATGGAGCATAGCGTTAGTTCTGGCAGGTCACGTTAGTCAAGCTCGCATCAGCTGACACTCAGCTGATCCACGTCTACCTATAGGAATACGACGCCAATCATAATTCCCTTTATAATGTCCTTTCAGTCATTATTCAGCAGCTATCGCTGAAGGAGCTAATCACCCACCTCCATCCCCAACTCCTCTTCTCGTCCAGTCAGGACTTGGCATTGGATATTTCTTCTTGAGTCAGACCACTGAATTATGTTGATATATAAAATAAAATAAAATCACTTAGAACATTGATGATATCTGCTACATTAATCATTAATGTTGGTTCTGTTCAGTTTACCCTAGGGGGGTTATTTATGCTCTCCCTGCTCCTATCCATGCTAGGCTGGGAGTGTTGCCCAGAACAGAACCATACCCCCAACCTAAAATGTATGCTAAATGTAAGTTATCTTTGACAATAGTGGTCCTGACAGAACTCATGGTATATCCTGAAAACAGTTGTCTATCTAACATTAAATACAAGAAATACTGTTTTAAGACAACCCCCACATGGTTTTAAATCACATTGACCATTCAAGACCTATATTAAGTTTCACTTACTGTCGTCAGCTGACTTATACAGCTTGTTATGTTATGTACTATATTACTTCATTGCAAACTCAGGAATAGTGTTGAGACAAATAATATAGAGGCAGTAGTTTATTCAAATACACACACGAACAAATTCGTTCTTTGGGATGGTTGAGATGCTATATAGTACCACTGCCATACAAAGAACCCATTAAGCCCCTGCAGTACTTTGAAGGTTCTCTAACTCTCTCTTAGTCTGTTAGTTTAGTTGGGGAAAGGATTTAAAAAACAACATTAAAACATAATGTTTTTCCTGAAGATAATGTGGTTCTCAACCTTTTTGCCCCCAAAGCCTAAAAGCATAAAAGTGATTCAAAACAGTTTTTGCCATTGTAGAAAATTCCCATTCATAGCAAACATATGAGAGTGGAGAAACATATCTAAAATCTGAGGAGAATAGGGTTCATCTGTTCTACATAGCACCATTTGACAAAGGTTCTGTACAGCACCTTTAAAGTTAGGTGCTTTATATAGCACTTAAAGTGGTTCCCCTATGATTACGAGCCAATGAACCACTTTTAATGCTATTTAGCTCCAATTTTTTTGTGGTAGTCAAAGCGAATCTAGACATTTAAATGTGAGAATTTTTAAGCTCGCCTTCTGGTGAAATATCTCTTTGGCTCTTTGAATAAAGATCACTGCTCCACAGCTAAGATGTTTTTATTTAAAAAATTTTTGGCTTTTATGTGCTACCAAACCAGCGAGTGGTTTATGTATGTTATGTAGATAATTAAAAGCTTATTTGTAATTGCCACATGTTTTCACACAATCTCTGTCCCTAATAATAAGCATGAGACTTTGTGTAATGAAGTTCCGTTCTTGAGTGATCTGCAGCTAAAGTTCTGCAAAGTTAAGTGATCTGCAGTTGGACAGAGTGTAACCCACTCTGTCCATAGCTAGATTATTTGTTTAAATGTCATTACTGACACAAATTAGTGTAACTGCGTTGTAAATTATTAATAAGTTGAAATATATTTTTGTTGTTTTCATTCATGACTAATTGCTGTAATTTTGGATCTTAAAGGGATACTGAAAAATCTCTCATCATTTATTCACTCTCATGTATATGACTTTCTTTCTTCTGTGGAACCCAAACTGAGATTTTTAGAACAATAGTCCATCTCTGTGATTCCATATAATGCAGAGGGTTGGTTCCCTCAAAGTTGACCATCAGATGCGCAGTTCACAATCTTAAAGTAGTAAAGAAGTAAGTCATCTGGGTACTTTTTGCATACTCTCTAGCTTGTACTCATTTGAACAATGTCTAAGAACTTGGTATTACAACCACTTCTTGTGTCTGTTTGCCTCTTTTAAGAAGAATCGCTTTATGTATCCCCCAATTGTAAGTCGCTTTGGATAAAAGCGTCTGCTAAATGACTAAATGTAAATGTAAAATGTAAATGTACTCTTTTATGAATACTGTGAATTTGGACATACTATGAAGCTCACATATTACTGTCATGTTCGTTTTGTGTGGTTTGTGAAGCAACAACATTGAGGGACCCATATACTTGCATTAAATGGATTCACAGTGATGGATTTTTTTTTCTCAGTTTGTGTTCATTGTGAAAAAAAATCATATTCATCTGCGTCCGCTTGAGGGTGAGATGATGAGAGACTATTCCTTTAAGTGCCATCCCAAATGTGACCTTGTAAAGGTAAGAAATATAGACTTAAATATATATTAGGAAAAAAGGTTTTAAAACTGAACATTTTATAGTTATTAAATATGAGTTACTTTCTGCCAATACAGCTGTGCAGTGCAACAAAGAATTTATTTTCCCATAAATGTAAGTGCTATTGTCATGAACATCGATACTATATATTTAAAAAAAAATGTTTAATCAACTGGCTGTATCTTTGCCTGTTTAAATGACCTTTTAGGTCTTAAAAATAATTTTAGGTTGTGAAGTGATGTAGCTGAACTTTATCACCATTGACATGTTTTAGTGAACAGAAATTTTGTGTGTTCATCATTTGTTTGTGTTTCTCCATATCCACCTCATACAGAGAAAGACACTGGACTATGACGACGTCAGCTTTACACTGAGACATTTTAGGATTTTTTTTTTCTCCATCTGGCTTGCCTGAAACTGACACAGAACTGGAGGATAGGATAAAAAGTCAATGTAAACTATTAAAGTTCATGGATGCCCTCTTTGATAATGAACTTGACTTTCATGGATAAAATAAAGGACAAAGCCACAGTTAAATTAATAATGATGATTGAGTCCCTCAGACCTTTAAATTCTACAGGTGCATCTCAATAAATTAGAAATTCCACCTTATTTTAGTAATTCCTCAAAATTGTGAACCGTGTATTAATAAATTCATGCCACAGACTGAAGGTAGTTTAGTCTTTTGTTCTTTAATTGTGATGGTTTTGGCTCACATTTAACAAAAACCCACCAATTCACTATCGAAAACAAATTAGAATATGGTGTGTAACGAATCAGCTCAAGGGAAATATGAATAATTAATCATAACTAGTTATAATTAATTATGAATATTTTAGATCCGCTGTAGATATTTAGCTGACCTCTCAGGGTCAACTGTCTTGTCAATTCTAAGAACATTAATTTCCTGGTTAAGGGAAATAACTTCCTTACTGTACAATTCTACAAAAGCTTGTAGCATAATCTGCATGATTAAGTGACTCCGTTATGAGCAAACAATGAACACGTCAAGTGTGATACAAGTACGGTTTTATTAACTACATAAACACTTAAGGTTTTATTAACTACATAAACACATAAACTGGTCTAACATCCTACATAAACACATAAACTGGTCTAACATACACATACACACAAACAAACACACACAAACACACAAACACACACACACACACACACGCATACTTTTTGTATAGGAAAGGGTTAAAGCTTACTGCAGTAAAGAGAAGAGAAATAAGAATATGAAATTATGGAATCATTTGCATATTCAGCAGCTTTACACCTGAGGGAAAATCAGATTCTTAGTTCAAACACACCTTTGTGAAAGGTGCAAATGATACTTAATGTATCAATTAATAAGACTAAGTTTGGATACTTTGCAAGTCTCGTCTGTCTGAAAGAAAGGCTTGATGCAATCTGAACGTCCCAGTGATCCTTGCTGAAGTTGGTTGATGAAAAGAACCAGTTTGAGTCAGAGGATCTTGGTGAAATTTAAAGGACAAGGCCGAGGCCTGGCACGAGCTTAGGGTTTCTGGGAGCGTTTTTCTCACATCCTCTCAGAATTAAAACAAACCACCGACTCCAAGAGGGTCCCTGGTGTGGGCCTTTAAGGTCGGAGGATTCCCGCCTCTCAGATGGGCTTGTCCCATGAAAGTCCAAATCCCACGTGGGATTCTGAGATAACTTTTTTATGGCCCTTTGTTTGAAAGCGTGGTAATTTGCATATGAATCTTGGATCAAAATTACTAAAGATTCTTAGAACTCTAATATGTTGCGTAGGTGTAAACATTCAATATACATTCTCAATTAGATCATCCGAATACGAATTCATAGATACTAAACATGGTAGGGTTATATATATGTAAGCTGACAGGAGTGAGTGTTTCGATCATAAGCCTGCATAACAGTATACAATCTCAAAGACAAAATACATGATGACAATAATATACACCATGACCTAAAGGCTATGTGTGTTAATTCAAAACATTTTTTTCCTATGAATTAATTAGTAGAAAATTCCATTCCTACTGTGCCTTGGGGATTTTCCTTATGTAAAGACAGTGCTTTTCCCTGCTCACATTCCATTAGGTCGTAAATGTATCTGGTGTCAGGGTTTCCATGGTAACCAGGGGGGGCCTGGTGGCTGACATCCTGGCATCCAGTTTATTTGGTGAGGGGACTGTGGCGATTTGTTAATCTAATGAATAACTGATTTGTTAAATCAAATGAAAAATTGTGTGTTTGATTGGTCCAGACGCTACAGTGACATGCCAATAAGCTAATCAACTCAAACACCTGCAGGTTTCCTGAGCCTTCAAAATGGTCTCTCATTTTGATTCACTAGGCTACACATCTGGGAAGACTGCTGATCTGACAGTTGTCCAGAAGACAATCATTGACCCCTTCACAAGGAGGGTAAGCCACAAAAATTAATTGCCAAAGAAGCTGGCTGTTCACAGAGTGCTGTATCCAAGGATGTTAACAGAAAGTTGAGTGGAAGGAAAAGTGTGGAAGAAAAATATGCACAACTAACTGAGAGAACCGCAGCCTTATGAGGATTGTCAAGCAAAATCGATTCAAGAATTTGAGTGAACTTCACAAGGAATGGACTGAGGCTGGGGTCAAGGCATCAAGAGCCACCACACACAGACGTGTCAAGGAATACAGTTGTCTTATTCCTCTTTTTAAGCCACTCCTGAATCACAGACAATTTCAGAGGCGTCTTACCTGGGCTAAGGAAATTAAGAACTGGACTGTTGCCCAGTGGTCTTAAGTCCTCTTTTCAGATGAGAGCAAGGTTTGTATTTCATTTGGAAACCAAGGTCCTAGAGTCTGGAGGACGGGTGGAGAAGCTCATAGCCCAAGTTGCTTGAAGTACTGTGTTAAGTTTCCACAGTCTGTGATGATTCGGTGTGCAGTGTCATCTGCTGGTGTTGGTCCATTGTGTTTTTTGAAAACCAAGTCACTGCACCCGTTTACCAAGAAATTTTGGAGCACTTCATGCTTCCTTCTGCTGACCAGCTTTTTGAAGATGCTGAGTTCATTTTCCAGCAGGACTTGGCACCCGCCCACACTGCCAAAAGCACCAAAAGTTTCGTTAAATAACTGGTGTTGGTGTGCTTGACTGTCCAGCAAACTCACCAGACCTGACCCCCACAGAGAATCTATGGGGTATTGTCAAGAGGAAAATGAGAAACAAGAGACCAAAAAATGCAGATGAGCTGAAGGCCACTGTCAAAGAAACCTGGGCTTCCATACCACCTAAGCAGTACCACAGGCTGATTGTCTCCATGCCACTCCGCATTGAGGCAGTAATTAAAGCTAAATGAGCCCCTACCAAGTATTGAGTACATGTGATGTACAGTAAATTAATATACTTTCCAGAGGGCCAACAATTCACTAAAAATGTTTTTTTATTGGTCTTATGAAGTATTCTAATTTGTTGAGATAGTGAATTGGTGGGTTTTTGTTAAATGTGAGCCCAAATCATCACAATTAAAAGAACCAAAGACTTAAACTACTTCAGTCTGTGTGCATTGAATTTATTTAATACACAAGTTTCACAATTTGAGTTGAATTACTGAAATAAATGAACCTGTTCATTGCTACAAGACAAATGGTAAGTTTTCAGTTGGCTTTAACTCTGTTAAGTGTTCAAGCTTTATTGGGGGATCCCAATGACCTGGTCTCTCTGACTGTTGTGGTGTAACACTCACCCCATATGTCTGCACTGTGGATGTCGGCTGCTCTATCACCTGCTCCATCTGAGTTTCATTTTTCTGGAAGGAATCTGCAGTTACTGGGTAAGTTGTCTTTATCACTTCCAGGTGGCCTAGTATGAGTCGTGGCGTAAGTATGACTGGGTGCTTGGCTGTATTAGCAATGGTAATAGGCACTTTTGCAGTCTTTTCCTTACCGACTTTGACTACACCTTCCTGCATTATTAGACCCTCTGGTAGTGGTGATGGTTCACTTGGAGTGAATAACAGGCTTTGTTCTTGAAATTGTCCCCCCATGTGTGCTCGTGCATAGACAGTGGTTATTTGCCCTGCGCTGAGTTGGATCTTTTGTTTACCAACGCGGACAGTTCCAACAGTCACATTTGAATTTACAGTCTTCAGCAGATTAAGCATAATTCTTGCCTTATTTGTTGATATGGAGAAAGCTTTGCTCACCCTTTGGACAGTGCTGGATTGTGGCCTCTGTTTCTCCCACCTGCCAATTATCTCCTCAATGACATTGTAACCGACGATAGGATCTTCGGCTACACTAGCATCACTCGTAACCAGCATGGGTACTTGCAAAGTCCCTTCTGTGCCTCCAACATCACTCAATCGGAAACTCACTTCTACCCAGCCATCAAAGGGGATCTCGGTTTGATTTGCAGCTAATCCGGTGAGCGTTCCCGGCTCCAGGAGCTCCTCAATAGGTCTGACAGTGGTGTGTGGTAAGTATCACTTTCTCCAGTCTGCATTAATAATACTGGCTTGGGCTCCTGTGTCCCATAAGGCTTCAACTGTGATGTCTGTGAAACTGTGATCTGGTCGCTTCCATCGTCTCTCTGAACACTTTGGTCATTTCCATGACGTTTGCTCTGAGGTCCTCGATTGCTTTCGCGGTGTCACTGTCGATGTCTTTGCCCTGTACCTGTTTCTTCTTGTCTTTACCAGGGATACTCTCTTTCATCAATGTCTCTTTCCTCTGGTCTTGAGTCTCCACTCCGCTGCTTACATGTCGTTCAGTGCCACCGACATATTCCACTGCTTGCACTTCACTTAGTTTGAAAGGCTTTGGAGTCACTGCTTTCTTTAACTTTGCTTGTCTCTCCAGTTACAGATTAGCAGCTTCACCAATTTTCTCGATTAGCACTTCATCTGCCACTTTAGGATCACTGAGGAATGGTTTAACTTGAAATTTCACTGCATCATTTAAGAGTCCAGTTTCCACCGAGCGGAGAAACTTCCGTTGAATGAGCTCAGGGCTAAACTGTTCTCCATCCTTCTCATCTCCAGATGCCCACAGTAGTTTCTCCCTCAGTTCGATGGCTCGGAACAGGAAACTTTGAGCAGACTCCTTGGGCTCCTGTGAGATGTTCATGAGCCTGTGCAGTAGATCTGATGAAGAGTCTATTTTATAATGTCCTCTGAGGATGGTTTTTAATGTGGAAAGTGTGAGGTCTCGCTTTATTTCAAGGAGTTCCCTGAGGGGAAGGCCAGGACTCACAGCTCTGATAACTGCTTCAAGAATTTCTGCCTCTGCATACCCCTTCCTCACTCCCGATTCGATCTGGTTGTTAAGGCTCATGTATGATAACTTGTCCTTTTGGCCAGCCTCTCCAATCTGTCCAAAGACTCGGAATTCCCTCCTCAGAGTGACTTCAGGGATTTGATCATTTCATGTGGTTGGCTCTTTCACATTCGTTTCATCTTTTCCTCTCTGAGATTTCCCCTCAAGTAGACCGATCTGTTCCTCTAACGCGCGACGAGCATTGGCCTGTGCCTGTTGTAATTCTGCATACTCTTTTCTTAGCTTCTCTATCTCAGCTCGGGTTACCGGTAAAGTTTCGAGCATGGCTGGGTTTCTTAAGGGACCCGATGAAATTCAGAAGTTCATTAAGGCTCTCTGAATACTGTTCCCTCTTCTAAACTTTCCACAGTTTCATCTAGTGTTTTCTCCGCCAGCCTTATCAGCGCTCGCCTTGTTTGGCCTGAGAAACCTTCACCCGCTGGTTCGCTGCACTTGAGGTAGGAGCACACTTTTATCAGTTCAGGCTTCTCTAGCGTCAGAAACTTGGAGCTAACACAGTCTTGAAGTTGTTCCATTGTTTCAAAGGGGAAAAGGGGGATTTAATTTTATTCAGTCTTTAATCTTTTTACTAATAAGCCTTCCGTTATTTCTAGGTTCGTCTCGAGGAGGAGCTGTCTCTCTCACATCATCCAGTTAGCAGCTTCTCCTGGCTGGCTCGCCATGATTATGTTGCACACACAGAAGAGGCGGAGTTTTCTGGTGGCACATATATTGTTTTATTTAAACACTCTGTAAAACACATAAACAGTGCAAGAAATTAGTTATCATTGAATCTTGTTTCAGTGACTGGCAGTGTGACTTCTTCATACTGTATAAATGACGCTCCCTGCCCTGCGGCTCACTGTCGCCTCCTAACGTCACCCGCCAGCGTATACAGGTCTAGGTGATGTTCAAATTGGCATAATTACACTTTAATTATTATTCCTTTTTTTTGTCATAATAAACCCATCCTATTTAATTACATGATAACTAAACTAATATTCATAATACTAATAAAACAAACACATACATTTGACCTACTTGCGTTTATACCTACACATGAGCCTCTAAATTGCTCAGAGCGTCTGTCACTGTACTGCACAGTTTTACGAATTGTTTTCAGTGGACAGTAGAAGAGTGAGAGGATGACGTTTTTTATTAAAGGGATTATATCTCACCCAGAAATGATTGTTCCAAACCTGTACGACTTTATTCTGTGGAACACAAGAAGATATTTCAAAGAATGTTGGTAAACCAACAGTTTTGGTGCCTAGTGACTTCCATTGTTTAAAAAAGAAAAATCACACAGGAAAACTCTTACAGTTTTGGAACATTTGTTGAGAAAGTAAATGATGACAGAATTTTTAAGTAAAACAGCTCGTGCCTCTGTATGTACCAATTGTTTGTAGATAAATTAAGTTTAATGTTTAAGCAGAAATGTGAGATGTAACACTGTATGTTATTTGTGGTCTACTGTTAACAGTGATGCTTTTGATGTTCCTGACCTTCAAATAGAAATAGTTGTAAAATAGTTATGTGTTTGTACACAGTACATAAGCACTTTCAGGGGTGTCCAGACTTGATCCTGGAGGGCCACAGTCCTTCAGAGTTTATTTCCAACCCCAATTAAACATCTGAACCAGCTAATCATGGTCTTCAGGATCACCAGACTTTGCAGCATGTTGGCCATCCAGGATCAGGAATGCACACCCCTGCTAATCACTGTATTTTACTGTATATTGTAATGCACTGTATAAAGTTCAGATTTTTTTAAAAAGACAGATGGATCTCTGAAATAAACTCTTTATATCTAAATAAAGCTATTTGCTTTATTGATAAAAATGGCACATTAACAACCTAAACATTAACACAGGACAAAAAGAGTAAAGTTAACATGACTGAATTATGTTGGGATAACTTAATTAGATCATGTACTCTTTTCTGATTAACATATGTACTAAATGGTCTTGACAGAAAACATCATCTGAAAGATATTCTTAAAAGTTCTTTAAAAAACATTTCATATTTTAATAACACTGCTGAATGTAATCCTTTACAAACCTCAAAATGTATATCCATTTTTCCTATTAAAGACTTTAATGCACATTATACAGTAAATATTTTCACTTTTGCATATTCAGAAGCACTTTACCTGTTTCTGAGGTCAATTTGAATTTGTTTATTTTGTCCTTCGGTTAGTTTGGAAGTTAAACAATATTTGCATCCTCTGATTTGCATGACAGGTCCTTTTTTTTTTTAAAAAGGACACTTCTTCAGTTTCAATAACACACTATATTAAAGTAACACAAAACGTGAAGAAGTCTGCCTCTATCAATATTTTTAGGCACACTGATCATTATATAGCGAAGATCTACAGTTGGTCAGAACAGATAAATAGTTGATCAGTCTGCTGCAATAATAATAATTTATTGTGATTGATAGTAATTGATTGTGAAATTATTATTGTTTTGTTTTGTTTTTGAGCATACAAAAACATTTGATTTGCCTTAAAGGTGGACATACTGTTCATGAAAGAATTTGTGCATTATTTTGTGTCAGTTCACATTTTCTTCATTCAGAGCATAAAAAGAAGACACTCTCCAGGGTTGGGGAGTCCAATAAAAAGCAACACAAAGGAAAAAGGAGTCAAGAGGAGGAGTCTTACAAGTAGAGACTAAACTTTGATTGGTCAAGGCTGTCCTACTGGTCTATAAGAAAGAAATCCTCACAAATTTGGACTTGTGATCCTCACTTTGGACATTCCTGCTGATGTTAAAACACTGGATACATTGGCGATATGGCAACAAAAGCTACATTCACTCTTTTTCTGTTTTTGGGTCTCTTTGGACTGAACACCAGCCTCAACAGAAAACACTATTATGTGAATAACAGTATGAGCTGGTCAGATGCACAGTTGTACTGCAAGAATAACTATGATGACCTGTCCACTGTAAGTAATGAAGAACTGCAAACACTCTCTGATAATCCTCAGATCACTGAGGATTTTTATTGGATTGGACTCAGGAGAAAGAGAGGGTTGTTGTGGTTGACATTGACATGGACATGGACCGGGGGTGAGGTTGCGAATGATATCAAGTGGGACAATGACCAACCAAATAAAAATGATGATGAATATTGTTGTGCTGTCAAAAGGTCCTCTTCTAAAATTCATGATGCTTATTGTGATTGGCCTATACCATTTTATTGTATGGAGGACTCGGAGCTGACTTTGGTGCAGCAGGAAAGCACATGGGAAGAAGCCCTGCTATACTGCAGACAAAACTACAAAGATCTGGCCATACTGAACTCAGATGAGCTCATGACAGAGGCAAGAGATAAGAGCAGAGCAGCCCTGACTGATGATGTGTGGATTGGTCTGCGCTTTATCGCCGGGCACTGGTTTTGGGCAAATGGAGAAGCTTTTGAATATAAGGTCTGGTCTTCAGTTGGAGAGCTCCAGTGCCCTGCCATAAATCAGCGCTGTGCAGTTCTGAACCGTAATAGTATGGTTTGGGAACCTGTGGACTGTGAGCAGAGATTCAACTTTCTCTGTGCCAATAAAACATGAAATGAAATATCTGATTTATTTATGATGACAACAAGCCTAAACTAGCCTAAAGAGACAAACATTAAAATCACTTTAAAATAGAAACTTTTAAAGCCTAATTAATTAGTTAATATAGATGTGCTATAGGTTAATCTTTCTGTCTGAATACTTATTTTAGTTTGTACTTATTTTGCTTTCTTAAACCATTAAATAAAACTACTCTAAAAGGTTCTTAACACAGTTCTATTTAAAAAGATGTCATCCTGAAGATGGAAGTTTTTCCACACATTTATGTTTAGAGTTCTTTACTTCTTCATTATTGAATTGTAACTGGGTTCCCAATCAAGTCATTTCAAATTGACTTTTTTTCAAGTTTTTTTTTTTGCTTCTATTGCATCTATTTTGTGTTTTTTTAATGTATTTTATGTCTTTATTCATGTTCAGTGTCAGTTATCATTTATTAATGTATTCAGTTACTGTTCTTAGAGTTTCCCGATGTCAATAACAAATAAATAAATAATAATGTTCTGCTAACTGATCCCACAAGCTTGCTTTAAGTTATCCGCTAGTCAGAGGGCTATAAGATATTATAAGACCAGGCAGACAGAGGAGTAAAAACAATATTAATAAATACTATTTACAAAAATAATAATATTAATGAAAGTAAACTTAAAATGTTATGTAAATGTTATATCTCCTAGAACCCTAATCTGACACTATTTAGAACCATTTTCTTAAGAGGATATTAAAGCTGTTGTCTCATAACGGAATCATAACTATCTATGTTCCATACACTGACTAGCCAATCAAAAACAGCCCGTATGTGAGTCATTTTAATCGTTTGCATTTGCTGAAATGTCTGAATTTGTAAAGGGATCGTCTAATTCAGTGGCTAAATCTAGCAGAAAGTTAATATTTAAAAGCTATACCTGCTAAATTTGTCATCATTTACTCACTCTGTCGCTTTAGACACATGGCATTCTTGCTTCTGTAGCAACACAAAAGTGGAATTCCGCTTTCCACACGGAACTGCCTTCTGGTTTTGAAGGTTTCAAACTTACAAAAGGACTCAGAAGTAATAAAAGTAATCCTTTTGACTGTATGTGCTATATTCCAAGTCTTCTGAAGCAATACGATAACTTTGTGGGACCAACAGACCAAAAAAGTAAGCCATTTACTGACCTCCAGTCTAGTTTGCTGTTTACCTCTGTGAACGAATCTTCAGGATAAACCCGAGACCCGGATCGGTCCGATTTTTTTATTTTATTTTAAAATGGATATGGAATGATCGGAAGATACCCTGATAGTTTCCCAAAAGAATCGCATCCCCAAAAGGATCGTAGAAAACATTGGCACCATTTTTGTTTCTACAATCAACGTACGTTTACCATTCTTTTGAGAACTCGAGTCTAGTTTTGTGAAGTTTCCCCCGATTCATTGAAAAGAGTCAAAAGAATGATTCGATTACCGATCTCTACTTCTCTCAGGAACACTGATGAATTATGTGATTTATAATTTATACATGCTTAAAAAAAAACATATACAACTCACAACAAATGCAGATCAAAAAGATATATAAAATATTTAATATGTAATTAAGACTACAAATTAAAGAAAAGAATGCTTAATGAGAAAGTACTTAGGCTGTTGCTTTCACACCAAAAATTATGTCACTTCCCAAACAATGATGTTATGAAGCAAATGACTTAAAGGGAAATTGTAAAAGAAATGATGGATGAAACTGAGACATAGGGAAAAATAAATAGCCTAAACTGATTTTAACAGAAATAAAGACATGATAAGCAAAGATGTTGTTGATGTGATGTTTTAATGCAGGACTGAATGTTCATGGCCTTCTGATTCACAAGATAGGGAACTAGACAGCAGAATGAGATGCAGCAAGAGAGAAAAAAGATTTCTACATATTTGAAATCCCCCAATGTCAACAGTGTAATTTCCCAATTTTCCTAATTTGTTGCGTTTATATTACATTAATAATTTCCATCTAAATACATTAAAATGTGCTCGCTTTAATAAATGAGAAATAACATTTGTGAAAGCATTCTGTCATTGTAGATGTACTGGTAGCTGCTTTGAAAGATCTTAGATCTTACAGTATGTTGAGTCACGTCACCATCTTTGATTCTTCATGTCAAATATGTGCCGGAAAACATGCGCAGTAACCAAATCCTGTTTTTACATGAGGAAACATTTGACCATTAAACATGTTTCTGAGGGAAATTTGTCTAATCGTGTTGTCCTGCAGTTTAAAGGTTAAACGATAATTCTTTGCATCTTCTGATTTGCCTCTCGGGCCTTTTTAAAATGGCCAGTGTTTCAATGGCACCTTTATTTACAGCATCCGCTAAAGTATTGCTAACTCTGTTTAAGTTAACAAAGAAAACTAAAGAAGTATCTTAAGATTATGAAAGATAGATAGATAAATAGTTAAAGTCAGAGCAAGCAAGACAAAATAAATAGTTGCTCCAGAAAATTGTTGTTTTAATAAACTTTAAAGATAAATATTTAGAATGGATTTGAACATTAGTGAAATACAGTCATTTAAAATCATATCCACTTTTTTGTATGAACAGACATGCTGGGGCGCCCTCTGTACATACATAATGTGATGGATCCTCATTTCCACTGACACTGACATTCATACAGACAGGAAACCACAAAGTTTTTTGTAACATTCAATAAATGGTTCAAATCAGGCTCAAACGGAACATATGTAATATTTTAAGGAGATTTTTCATTTGGATATACTGTATATGGAAGCTTATTTTCACCATGAATTAAAAAATAAAATTCATATTTTTTTCCTCGCAATTCTGACCAAAAAATAGCAAAATATCAACTCAGATTTCTGAATTTTTTTCTCACAATGGTAATTGCAATATATCTCACAATTCTCATTGATTCTCAGGATTCTGACTTTTTGAATCAACCCTTCCGCGAGAGTTTGATTGACAGGCGATCTGACCAATCATAATACCGAATCTGCCATTTTGTCCGACAAACAAACCAACCAGACAGTCACAGGAGAGTAGATTAATGTCGGCAGATTTGAACTTGAAAAATGGTGTGTATTGACGTCTTTCCGTGGTTGAAACAAAATTCCTTCTGATGTTCATTCATGTTTATTTCGTGAATAGTGCTATAATATGTAGAAGAGAATGATCGTTCTCACACCAGTCGGCCGTCTTGAACCAGGGAGGCGCTACAGCAATCTGTCACGACACATTAAAGAGCCACAAAACGATGTTTATAGTTAGAATTTCTTTTAAAAAATGTGAATTTGTTTTTGTCAGTGTCCTCTTTGCTCCGCAATATATTTTTCACTGCGTGAGAACATGATGTGTGGCGTAAGCACGCCATAGCTTGTCGGACGTAGCAGCATGAAAATGTTCGTACATTTTGAGTAGTTGAGTATAGAAATGAAGAGTGATGATTAATGAAAATTACAATATGAAAGATATACAGTTAATTTCCACTTCCTTCACACATTTGTAAGGCAAATCACATTTTGTTTTTGTCCTGTGATACAGTATATAGGCCTACCTTTCTCAATGGTGGGGTGTGCAATGCAGGAGAAAAGGGGAGGAGACAAACCTTTAATTGGTCAGGGCTGCTTTTCATTGGTCGGTTATGTAGAAAATCAATGGAGAGGTGTGGCATCAAATCATTGTTAATAAATAAATGCGGACTGGAAAACTGCATTTCTGCTGATGTTCCAACACTGGACACATTGGCAATATGGCAATGAAGGCTACAGTGACTGTGTTTCTGTTTTTGTGTTTTTTTATTGTGAACACAAGCCTCTACATACGACACATTTATGTGAATGAGAACATGACATGGACAGATGCACAACTGTACTGCAGAAAGTACCATTATGACCTCTCCACCGCCAGCAATACAGAAGTGAAACTACTTTCTGCGAATCCAAAGATCACTTCTGAATATTTCTGGATTGGACTTCAGAGAGATTCCCAAAGCCCACTGCTGTGGAAATGGAGCGGAGGTGAGAATGCATCTAATGTCATGTGGGATGCTGGACAACCTGATGCTTTGCATGAACAATGTGCTGCTGTCCTAAAATCAAATGGTAAAATGCATGATGCCACTTGCTTTTTATCTATACCGTTTTATTGTATGGAGGTCTTTGAGCTGATCCTGGTGCAGAAGGAAAACACATGGATTGAGGCCCTGGAATACTGCAGACAAAACCACGTGCGGATTGGTCTACGGTTCATAGCAGGTCATTGGTTTTGGGTAAATGGCAATAATGTTGAATATAAGGGCTGGTCGTTGGAGGGAGAGCCACAGTGCACTGTGGATCAGCGCTGTGGAGTGTTTGATAAAAAAAAGAAACCTGACAACTGTGAGCGAAGACTTAACTTTCTCTGTCTCAAGAAAAATAAACAGCTGAAGGAAGCATTTCATTTTTGAGTTTTATACGGAAATACTGGATATGGTCAGGTTTTTTACGTGGATTGCTTTGGATGTTTCTTTAATGGCGAGGCCACCGCCCCAGCTTGAATGCTGAAGGAGATGGGTGGGGGGGTGAGATAAAAACATAATAGTTCAGTATATTATATTGCAAGAACTGAAACTTTCGGTCTTTTCTTATTCAAGAGAAGGATTTCTGGATACCGCTGTGGAGGCAGTGAATTACTATTACATCGGGATTGAGATAAGTGATTGAGAATACTGAAGTTTTTTTTTTTTAAAATCTGAAATCAGCAACTGTTTTGGACAGATTTGACTGAACTGTGATCTAATTCAAAGAAGGATTCTTTTTAAGGAACATTATTTTTTGTACAGTAATGTGCGTTGGCATGACCTGATAAATAAGAGCTTAATTCATTGTGATGGGTTACACTAATGTGTATACCACCCAAAGACTTATTGAGTACTCCAAGGCCAGTTTAATTTCATTTCAAATTCCATATTGAATATTTTGTGTTTATCGTGTTAATTTACATTATTTGTTATTCTCTATATTATTTTCTTGCAAAATGCTATTGGCTACTTATCATTTGGGCGATAAAATTTAATTAAAAAGTACTTATACTTCGGCATAATACTTGTTTGTGAGTTTCATCAGTGATTACCCATTCTCTAGCCGAGCTCACTCCTATATTTTCTGATACTCGCGTAGTGGCATGGTGAATACAACGTATGGTGTCGATATTATAGTGATGCTTATCCAAAAATACACTTACCTGAACAAAGCGTGGCACTCCGTGCTACAACAGCGTATTTAAATAATCAATTATAAATGATTTCTTGGCTGTTACTATTAGGATGGGGGGGGCCAGGGGGGGATACTATATATCATATTTGACGGAACTGTACTTGGATGAGGAAGCAAAAAAAAACATTGATAATTGAATTGATACTTGAGCTGATAACACACTATTGTCTATGTAGAGTTGCTTAGCTGAACGAACTTGTTTCACTATTGATGATGCCTTATATCTATTATTTTCCATAGCTTATACTTGATGCGCTCGTCTTTGAACAATCCTGTATTGTATAAAAGTGCTAGAGAATAAAGTGACTATACCTAGATGTGATGTCAACTATAGTAGCTCAGTAGGCAGAACTGTAGTGCTATTTATCTGTCTGTTGTGACAATGCTGTGAAATCACAATGAAATCTTCTTACCATAATATTTGTATGTAAGAGGGCATCACCGCTTGATAAGAATTTTGTAGTGTAAGTAACATCCGCTTGATTATTATTTGCTTCCGTGTTGTGAAGATTAGCATACACCATTCAGATCATGCTACTACTGTACTTTTCAGGCATGAATTATCAGTATTTTGTCTCCGTCGCAAAAAGACTGTATCTTAGCTGTCTATATACTGTATTTTGAGCTCTGAAGTTTCGTGCTTAATTACTGTAAATGGGATGACTTACAAGATCTCGAATAATATAAAAATATCGGAAATAATTCTAACGACTAACATTTTTTCTTTTAATTTCAAGTCAAAATATATTCTTATTTATATCTTACAATTCTTTTTAATTTGCCAAAATAGACAAATCTAACTCTGACAATTTAATTATAGAAAATTAGAATTGTAGGGCACTGTTTGGACAGTTGTATTTAGTTTAGTCAGTATAGTATTATTGTGTGATCACTCACCACTGTCTGCAATCTATATTGATGTAAGACTGAGAAAGACAATTTTGCATAGAGAATGTCTAAATACGGCCGTACTCTCATTATTTTCTCATATTGACATTTACTGTAAGGCGTGCTTGAATTACAAGGCTGGATTATAGCAAAGAAAATAATAAAAACAATTAATAAAAAACTACAAATTTATCTTGTTAAGTTTGACAAAAATGCTTATCCCACTACTATCTGCAAATCTATTGTATGTACGATCGAAAACAGATTATTTTTATGGAAAGGTTAGACTCTTTCATGTGACAGTGAGTCGATATTGAAGAAAAAAGAAGAAAACACAGTGTAAGCTTATACGGTATAGAAACGATCCATTTTTTGGTACAAACATTAATTAATTTATACTTATTTAATTCATTTAATTTACTCTTATAATAATTTAAAGTAAATTCTGACGGCATCATGTGATAATAATTTTTGTTTCATATATAGTTGTTTTCTCAAATGCCACATGTAGCAGAAAAAAACTATTATTGCCACAGAGCAAAACAATATGAGAGCTTATTCTTAAACGAATGGGGAAAAAAGTCCTTCGCACATATACAATCAAACACAGCTCTGTTTCCATCTGTTACACCTGTGGTCGAAGTCAGATGCACTTTTTGTCAGACCACTCGTACTCTTTAAAACAGGAAATGACTCGGACTCTGTGGGGTTGGTGGCATGTTGCTATAGAAGCTAGAGCAGGAAGTTAGCCTCGAAAAATAGTGACACGCAGCTGCGGTATACATGTTAGAAGCTTAAAATGTAGTTTTAAGGCGAACAGGAAAATACATTAATTAAAACATTTAAATGATTAAACCAGCAGAATGATCATACAAAAATACATGTTCCTTTGGCATTCTGTTTGATTATTTAATTATCTCTATTTGGAGTCCGTCTGCCAAACAAACAGCAAACAAAAAGCCTGATGTTAGTGATTAACAAAAGTTACTACATTATAAACAAAACATATTCTTCTTGTAATTGTTTGACAGCTTATTAACAGTAGGTAGATGCTTAAGATGACAGTGGTATTAAGTCCAGAAACTTGCTTCTCTCCTTTTGCTTCGAGTCTTATTTATTTCCTTTTTTCATTTTGATGGTCTCATATGTGTCCTGATCATGAGGCTTGAGACCCTGAGGTGTGGAGGAGAGAGAAGGACAAAACGGATGTGGCAGAGATTCAGCGTCATTTCAATTGAAGCTCACCAGATCAACCACAAGGCTTCAGAAATGTAATGTACATCAGTTAAATGCTATGAAATTGCTGCATGTTATAGTACTTACTATATAACGGCATCATAGAAATCTTATACTGGCATCATAATAGTCGCTCTTTTCACGATGCGAAAGCAGTTGCATATGATATGATTGATAAATATATGAATATATATACTTGTGTGTGTGAATATATGTATACATATTCAAATATATATATATGTATGTGTGTGTATGTATATATATAATATATAAAACGTGTTTATGTATTGTATAGGTATATTATGGCGTGTATGTATCTATTTATATGTAAGTATGTATCTTACGCGTATATATATACTATGTAATATACGTATATATATATATATATATATACTATTATCTATTATCTAATATATATCTATACTATTCTAAATATATATATATCTATGTCAGGTGTATGTATGACTTTACCTCATAAAGGTATTTATCCCTATATATATATAATATTATGATTAAATGATGTTAGTGTGTCTGTTAACGTCAGTATTTTGTGTATCATTTCAATGAATCTATGGAACGCAATAAGACAATAAAGATACTAATATACCCTACACACCAACAGAAGGTCTAAACTATGGCTGAGAGCAGAGTATTAAACAATCCCACAACCACAACAAAATACCCCTCATAAACCCGGCATTCACTCGGCATCTTTCTTCTGTAAACAATCAGAAACAAAAAACACATTAGAAAGCCTGTACAATACAAGTTGACATCACAAAAAAGAAGTGTGTCGCTCGTCGACTGGGGCTTCAGAGGTTTTTGAAAGAAGAGTGTCATGTCACATATGGCCAAATTACGTTCAAACAGTATTCTTTTATCATATTACACTCTTAAAAATAAATGTTGTCTTTAGTTCGGCATTTGTTGATTCTGGAAGTAGTCCTTAACATTCTCATAGGGCGGTTTTCCACTGGACAAAAAGTTATTTGTAGTAAAAAAAAAATAAGTTTCTTCACACTAACAAAATAAATGTTTTTTTAAAGAAACTGCTGACTGAAAGGTTTTTTTTTTGGGAACCGAAAATTGTTCTTCTATGGCATCCTGCAAAAACCCTCTTTTGGAAGCTTTATTTTTTAAGAGTGTATATATAGCGTAATGTGTCAATTATGAAAAACATTAAAAGGCCACATACAGGCAGAGTACATACATTGTGTGAAAGGTTTCGTGCTGAAAATCAGACACACATATAATCATTTTTAAAAAGGCATCACACAGTTCAAGACAGGATGTAAAAGTGTGAAAGGGGAGGAGAGGGATGGTTAGCAAAAGCAGATCATTTTGGAAATAAGATTGTCTTATGAAATTTGTGAAATTTATGTTGCTCACATTTGGGTTACTTTAAGGATAGTAATAGTTAACACGCATAAATGTAATTTGCTGGTCTCAGAGTGCACTGGCCATCAGCTGGTTTTGTACGTCGCACATTACAGCACATTGTTTCTAGCAGTTTTATTATTTATTTATATTTTCAATTTTATAAGGGTTTTCTGAAAAAGATATAATATGCTAAACTAGATAGAAATACAGCCAATGAAGAGACAGATATATAGATAGATAAAGTCTTGACCGCCCCTAATAGCTTTCTGATCTGTTTACTTGCGCATCTGCAATGAATGCTATGCATGAACATAACTTAAATAATAATAAAATAATAATAATGTTTATGTATATATTACATACAAAATAGTGTGTGTGTGTATGATATACTATTCTACCCTATATATCAATATGATATACTTGTGTTGCTGTGAGTGAGCACATAAGTGAAAACCCATTTTATAGATTTATTCTTGTGAGACAACAGTGAAGACAACACGTGATAATAGTTTGCTTGTCTGTAGGATATGTGGACAGTTTTAAAGAGAAGTTAGATCAGCACGGAGCGGATTCCCTCCCACACTATCTGATCAGATGCAATGGAGATCCATTTACATAAGGCTGTATGAACTCGTAATGCTGTATGGAAGCTGGAATTAAAGGGCAAATGGTGCAACAACACCTTAATAAAAATGACTGGCTCATCAGCATATTTTGTCGTGGCCGCTGATAATATATAGACTAAAGATATAGGTTTTGTAATAAAATGAATAGGCTATTGAGGGGGGGGAGCTTAAATCTATAGCGTTACCAATAGTTTAGGATAGACATACACTCAATGCATGCCTGTTGATGAATTTAGACTTGGGTAGTTATTAATCAAATTCATTTATATTCACATGATTTATATATATATCTATATAATCATACACACACACACATAGAGGTGCATCTCAATAAATTAGAATGTCGTGGGTGAGAAGTTCATTTATTTCAGTAATTCAACTCAAATTGTGATACTTGTGTATTAAATAAATTCAATGCACACAGACTGAAGTAGTTTAAGTCTTTGGTTCTTTTAATTGTGATGATTTTGGCTCACGTTTAACAAAAACCCACCAATTCACAACAGTCTCAATAAATTAGAATATTTCATAAGACCAATGAAAAAAAACATTTTTAGTGAATTGTTGCCTTCTGGAAAGTATGTTAATTTACAGTACATGTACTCAATACTTGGTAGGGACTCATTTTGCTTTAATTACTGCCTCAATTCGGCATTGGCATGGAGGTGATCAGTTTGTGGCGCTTCTGAGGTGGTATGGAAGCCCAGGTTTTTTTTGACAGTGGCCTTCAGCTCATATGCATTTTTTGGTCTCTTGTTTCTCATTTTCCTCTTGACAATACCCCATAGATTCTCTATGGGGTTCAGGTCTGGTGAGTTTGCTGGCCAGTCAAGCACACCAACACATGCTCATTTAACCAACTTTTGGTGGGGGGGGGTTTGATTGGGGGGTTGATATTGGGGGGGGGTGGGGGGGGGAGGGTGGGTGGGGGGGGGGGGGGCTTTGGGAGGGGTTCGTTAAGTTTTTTTGCAGTGTGGCGCTGGCAACTCCTAGCTAGGCAAATAACATCAGCATCTTCAACAAAGCTGGTCACAGAAGGAAAGGCATGAGGTGGCTCCTAAGATTCTCTGGTAAAATCTACGGGTGCGTGACGTGTTTCAAAAACACAATGAAGGCCACACCGGGTCAGATAGACATTGCAAAACCCCAAATCCTCCAATACTTTTTAACTACACACTCACTTGTACTTCACAGGTCCACTTGGCTTCGTAGGCTGCTCCACCCTTCCTCCTAGTACTCTAGGACCTTGGTTTCAAATGAAATACATAAACATTGCTCATCATCTAAAAGAGGGACTTTGGACCGACTGGGCAACAGTCTCAGTTCTTCTTCTTCCTTAGTAGCTCCAGTGTAAGACGCTCTGACGATCTTGTCTTTGGTTGCAGGGAGTGGCTTAAGCAAATATGGAGAGGCCGCTATAAGTCAACTTTAGCCAAATTCCTTGACACGTCTGTGTTGTGGTGGCTTTTGATGCCTTGACCCCGGCCTCAGTCCTTTCCTTGTGAAGTTCACTCAAATTATTCAATCGATTTTGCTTGACAATCCTCATAAAACTGCGGTTCTCTCAGTTGGTTGTGCAACTTTTTCTTCCACACCTTTTCCTTCCACTCAAATATCTGTTAACATGCTTGGATACAGCACTCTGTGAACAACCAGCTTATTTGGCAATGAACTTCTGTGGCTTACCCTCCTTGTGGAGGGTGTAAATGATTGTCTTCTGGACAACTGTCAGATCAGCAGTCTTGCCCATGATTGTGTATCCTAGTGAACCAAACTGAGATACCATTTTGAAGGCTCAGGAAACCTTGGCAGGTGTTTTGAGTTGATTAGCTGATTGGCATATCGCCATATTCTAATTTGTTGAGATAGTGAACTGCTGGGTTTTTTGTTAAATGTGAGCCAAAATAAAAATGAAAAGAACCAAAGACTTAAACTACTTAAACAGTCTGTGTGCATTGAATTTATTTAAAACATGAGTTTCACAATTTGAGTTAAATTACCGAAATAAATGAACTTTTCCACGACATCCTAATTTATTGAGTATGCACTCTGTATATATATGATATATATTATATTATAATATATATATACTATATACACACAACACACCCACACACACACACACTACACAGTACCCCTTTCATTCTGCATGTACAAGGACCGTGAGACCTAATCTCATTAGATGGACATTTATCTGACGCAGAAAGTCGTCGCATGATGTAGGGCATATCATGCGGTCTTTCACACATCAATCGGGCATCTTTAAAAAAATGAAGCTAGTTATGTAAAAGAAAAAAACTCACAAATTATTGTGCTACAGTAAAGTACCTTTACAAAAAACTTACTTGGCACTGAAAATTTGTTTTAATTGGTATTACCCAAAATGGTCCATGGATCCGATTTAATATGTCTCTCCTACATAGTGCATAAAATCTTTATCTGCTGTAAATTCGTCGTTATTAGTTAATTGCAAAAATTGATGCATCACATCATTAGAATTGTATCAAAGCATTGGTGAGGCTCTTATAATGTTTATACAGCACGAAATATAAGACATCACTTGTGTTTAAACTATAAACAAATTTTAATTATCAGACCATCAATACACATTAAAGAAATCATTGGACAATACTTTGTTAAATACATTATTTTAATATCAATCATTTATAACATATGCAGAAAATTAAGCAAAAAAGCCTGGATATATAAAAAAAAACAAAAAAAAAAAAAAAGCTTTTGTGAGACTAATGCCTAAATAATGTTTCAAGTTTTAGAGAAATAGCAAGTACATGTGTGATGTTTCTCACCTAGTATCATATCCTAAAGAATAGTGCTACTTCTCTTTTCATGTAAAGTCCACTGACAGTATGCTTACAGTAAAACCAGTTACTATATATATAATTATTATATATATATATTATAAATAAAATACAGGCACTGGGCATATCTACACAGAGATCGTGTGACTATGTATTAAACTACACTCACACATTGTGTTTTATTAGCTTGGGGTTTAATGGATTCATTCTAGTGCAACATGTTGACAAAAATACTGTTGGTTGATCAAAATGCATGATCTCATCTTGATGACAAAAACGTGTTGCATCAGAAAACTTCGATTTAGCGTCCATTCAACCACATTTTTATCTATGAGAATTAAAGCATAAAAAAAAGAAAAAGAATAGAAAACACTACAAAAGATCATAAAACCTTAAACCCTGTTGTTTAGTTCAATGTATATAGCATCCTCATTTACAGAGATGCAGAAGAGAAGTGGACCAGCAAAACTCATATAGCCACAACCTAAATTTAAGAAGTAGCGCTGGTTTCACATGCACCAGTCAATGAGAGTATGGTGAAAAAATTTTACTTGTGCATTTCATCTGTTCGCAAGCTTTGGTTAAGTAGTTGTAATTGTACTATGGAGTCCTATTGTGTGGTTTAAGCTTTGTGGACAGAATGAGAAGAGGCTACTTCCTGGCAACAAAGTTTCCAACATCAAAGTTCAGATATAAGGACTGTGAAAACAAGAAATGTGAAAAGTTAACTTTATATAGATGTTGACTAACCAAGGCGCTCACTTCAGACTTTTATGATTGCTGGATTGTAACATTTACATAGATGCGCATTGGATTTTTAAACATCCCTTGCTTCATTTGATAAGTTTTTTTCAAAATACATAACCTTTTATAAAATCCCGGCATACTTCCATATTCAAGATGTGATCAGAGCGCACATTCCTAGTGACATTATTTCATAATTTATGAACAAAAACAAAGTTCTGAGGAAGCATAATGTGTTAATCTTCACGTTTAGCAGACAAAATGACTACTGAAAACGAAAAATAAATAAAATGTTAAATAAATATATTAAAAGATACATTTCCACTGTTCTCGCAAGGTTTTAGTTTGTTACATACCATAAAAAATAAAAAAATTGGAATAGCCTTCAGGCCTTCCCTAAAAAGGGAAAGTCAACCTAATACATTTACAATCGTTAATTGCCATTTTCAAAATTATTAAACTTATTCAGTATATTTTCAAGATGAAAAAGCAGCTTAGAGTTGAATTTGAAAACCTAAATGAGTTGAAAAAAAATGTAAATGCAAACCTGTAACTTTAGTATCAACGTAACAGCACGCAAAACACAGCGTTCGCTTGAGATAAAGAGCGCTAACATTTAACACTTACCAGCACTGCCAAAGCTGAGCCAAATAGAAAGAAGAGAGAAGGGCAACCCCACCTTCATCATCATCATAAAAACTTGGCTTTGCTTCGGCGTACAACCTCACGGGATGCACACCTCGAAAGACGACTTTCAGTGAACAGATGTAAAACTGCACATCAGAGGCAGACAAGAGGGAAGTTGTGGTGGAAATATGTCAGATCTGAAGTTTAAACCTCCCCCACCCTGAATGACGAAGAGGAAAAAGGGCCGAAAATCATGTGATCTGCTTTAGACTGCTGATCCTTGGAAATGCTGATTCAGCATAGTTATTAATATATATATATAAATTAAAAAATTGTCTGCATGAAATCTACGTGCAAGTTCACACTTTTACGACCAGCTCTTGTAATGTTAAATAAACAGAATTTGAGCTTTTTCCAGGTTTTAAAATATGATCTAATCGGTTCATAAGCAGTTAAGAGAGTAAATTAGATAACTTCTGTCATAGCATCGACTAGAGGTTGATCTCAAAGACTAATCATAGATCCGACACTTGTGTCACTTAACGGTCCCCTTCAACACCAAACACGATGACCTGAGTACCTGGGAAAAAGACAACAGAGTGAGCTCAGGGCTAATAAAACATCAAATTGCTAATAAAACACTAAACAATGAAATTTTTTTAAACAATATATTATTCTTTCCTATGTCAGTTCATTAATTCATGAAATTTTCTCTCACAGCGTGTGTTTAACCCTGAAAGCTGACAAAATAAAAATAGCTGAAAATCTATTTTGTTTTAATGGAAAGTTCATTGACCCTATTAGACCATCTAGTAATAATCAAATTAATAATAATAATCGGCATGTGTTTTTTGCTGATATCCCATATTTGATACATCAATTTTTATGAACTTCGTATGGATAATAAGAACATGGACTCATGTTCAGGAGGGAAAACTATGCTGCAATAATCGCAGCCAAATAAAAGTTTTTGTTATATGTGAAGAGTGTTTGTACTGTGTCATTTATATGTATCTATAAATAAACAGCACATGCCGGAAGATATTTAAGGATGAAATGTGTTAGGTTTATATACGAATATATATGCATACCTTGGTTATTAGATACCTTTGAAAAAATGCGATATCGTATGCGATACGTATTGCTTAAAAGTGTGTAGAAATCATTTCAATATATTTAAAAAATATTGTAAAATGAAAATGAATCTAACCCATTGTTCCCAATCTTTCTTTGGAATATAAAGAATCACTATAACTTCTGAAAGTTACCAGCAGTGTTTTAGCATTACATAAAAAGTATTGTCACAAATCAGAAAATGTAATTTTAACATCAGTGTGAACATGCAAACAAAAAAAATTAATGACACTATTTTTATATCATTGTAACTTTGCTTTCCACTCACTTTAAGTACTTCTTCATATACCAAAGCAAAAACTATAGTCTGAGAAAGTTCCAGCATGATTAAAGGCAAGTGAACAGTCAATAAAAAAAAAAGAAAGAAAAAGAATACACAATTTACAAGCAATAGATAAGGTAAACAGTATTATCAGCACAGAAATTGAATAATAGTGTAAAATAAACCTGTCATAGTGTTCACTTATGAATTAACTTGAGAGTAATCTTTGTTGTATGTCGGTTTTTTGTTTTTGATTATATGATGACATATTCAGCATCACGTATTTCCGGTGCTTTCCTTTATCCGCTGCGGTCAGTAAGAATAACACCTACGATTTCTTTCGCCTCGTTTCATCATTTAGATATAATTCATAATCAATATTATTATTATTTAAAACATAACCGACTGCGTTTACGAGAATGATCTTCGAGATGGGTACTATTAACGGTTCTGTGTGTATGTGTCTGTTCAAACATTAGGAGATGCGAAAGACGAATCAACTTGGTGTTCGTGCGCTGTCTGAAATGTGTCTCTGTGTGTGCGCGCGTGCTTTGCACGAGTGCGGCAGAACTGAAGAGACGATGCGCGAGATGCAGCTTGTGCGCGTGCTTCAGGTGTGAGTCAGACAGCAAGATGAGACTGCAAAGAGTTGTTTTCTGCAACTAAACTTTGAACTAAAACTTTGACCTTTTGCAAAGTTCTGATTTAAGTAGCCTATTATTAAAATGATTCAAATATCGCACGCCCTTGCGATATGCATATTGTGATATTTACATTTGCGATATTTCGATAAATCGTGCAGCCCTAATATATTTATATTTATATATAATATAAATTATATTAATATAAATGTATACAGGTAAATATTTTCAAAATATATACTGTATATGTGTGTATTTAGATATATACACAGTACACACACATATACAGAATATATTTAGAATATATACTGTATGTGTATTTATATACATAAAAAATATACACAGTACACAAACATATACTATGTAAACAAAAACTTGGTTATTTGGGATGACGATTAAATACGTAATTGTTTGACAAGCAACGAAAAGAAACAAAAAGAGAAACTAACCTTATCCATCACAGACGCAGACCTCTAGATGAAATGCGTATCAGAACAGATATTCATACATTTATATGACAATTAGGGAGATGTTTCATGCCATTATTAACCAAGAAAAATGTATTAACTAATGATTCTTAAAGATTATATAAACTGGCAAATATTTTATAAGTTTTAACATAAAGACATAAGATCTTGGAGTATGCTAAGTAGAAAATCCTTTTACAGTGAGGGTATAGCAAAGAATCCCCCCCTTTAAAATAATTCTCGATTTGTTGGCTGCTTTTGCTGCTTAACAATACTAACGTCATTCATTGGTTAGCAACATAACATAAGCTAGAATACCAGGGAATTATTGAAAACATAGAAATATTTATGATCATAAATGTGCTACCTTTCCTCTATGTTAAAATATAAACTTCAAACAATGTGCAGTTCATGCTGTATATGCAAATCTAACAAGACATGACCGACTGGATTGCATCAATGAGAGAGGAAACTTACCGATGGATTGCCACCGAACTTCATCAAAGCAGTGCTCCTTTATACATTTGAATTCTAAGACCAGCCTAAAAACAGACAAAACAGACCCATCATTGAGCAACACCACACAACAAACCGGAAAGGTCCCAGATAAATCCGCCGTATTTGCGCCGTTCTACTACGACTACCGTTAAAGTTTTAGTAGTATTTCGTTTTTTTAAAAAGAAATGTTATACTTACTTTATTTAGCATAAAACGATCCTATGACACCATAGCTATTTATAATGTTCAGAAAAATTTTTTAAAAAATGCTTTATGTTTTTTTGTTTGCATTGTGCATTAATCTAAGAATCCTGAAAAAAAATGTATCGTGGTTTCCACAAAAATATTACGCAGCACAACTGTTTTCAACTTGATAATAATAAGAAATGCTTCTTGAGCATCAAAACAGCATATTAAAAGGAGTATAGACATATTTCTGAGTAATGATGCTGGAAATTCAGCTTTGCCACCACATGAATAAATTAAATTTTAAAATAGATTTTTACAATATCATTGTTTCTACTGTATTTTTGATCAAATATATGCAGCCTTGCTGAGCATAAGAATCTTCTTTCAAAAACACACCTTATTGACCTAAAATTTCTGAAAAGCTTATTTTATAATTGGTGAATACATTAACAATAACTAAATCATAATAGTAAAATGAATTAATTACCAAGTGGGCAAAGCCAGGCGCCTTGATCTTGCAGCGGTAAGGTCTGCTGGAACCGTCAGATACCAGGTACACACCAAACTCACCCTGCAGCACAACACAGCTGAGTTTGAAGTAGAAATGGGAATATAATATAACACTTGTTCTGATTCCTCTTAAAACCAGTTCCTTACAGGGTTTCTGCATGATTTTTAAGCTCAAATTTAAGACCTTTTTAAGACCTGCACAACTAAAATTAATACCATATGAGCGGGGTAGGGCAATGTCTATAGTACCATATTAAATTGTAAAATTACTGTAAAAAGCATAACTGATACGACTTTCAATAATGTTCATTAGTTTAACTACATTAGTACCTAACTAAATAATTAATTGCACTTAATACAGCGTTTTAATCTTTGTTAATGTTTAATTTCACTATTACTAATACCTTCTTAAAATCTTGTAACATTATTAATGCACTTGACTAACATGATACTAACAATGAAGCATCTGTATTTGTAGTACTAACGGAGCGAGTAAATTAGTACGATACAGTAACAAATTATTGCTCATGGTTAGTTATTATTAGTTAATCCTTAACTAAAATGTTTTAACTAATGACCTTATTGTAAGTGTTTCCGACCGTCATACTTGTGTTAGATACAAGGTTTCACAAAACAAGTGTTATAAAATGATAAAACTTTTAGCATTTCAAATGCAGCCTTCTAAACCATTTTTAAAAAATAGATTGAGTCAAAAAAGTATGTAACTACTCTAAATTAATTTAACCTTATTAGCAATACAATTATTATATCGAATTAAAAACAGATTAGGGGTGTGCTCTATTTAAAAAAATAATATCGTCAGAATTTTCTGGGATTTTTACCAATAACGTAATTAACAAAATAGTTTTGCTGATGTGTTATTGTGTCGGATATCTTACAGCTTGACTCCTGACTTTTTTTGATATTGCTTCAATTCTGTGTTGTCAGTTCCCAGCAGGGAGATAAATTAATTATTTCACAATTTTTTATGGGCCTGTGTATCGTTTACGAGCCATTTTTTTCTAAATGTTGGCACCATCTATTTGGTCAAATTCTGTGCATGTTGGGCTGTTTCCCAAGCCAATTAAATCAGTATGCAACAAAAATGCATCTTTGTCAATGCAGTGGAAACACGAAGAAAGGTTCATTAGAAGTTGTCATTTAGAGGTATTTACGAACACTGTTTAATGGTCCGCTCTGAGGACATGAAAATACTTTAACCGGCCGTTCCGAAATCATAAGATACGTTTGATATTTTAAACATAAAACATTGAAAACCGATGTTTGAAATTATTTAAAAAATGAAAAAGTACCTTAAATGTGAAATTAAAACCGCCAATAGGTGGCATAAAATCACTATTAAGTGAGTCATTGCGATTGAATTAAATCATTTAAACGGTTGAATTCATTCAGGAACAAAACACTGTCGTGTTGCTCAGACACATAAAACAGCAATGTGGCTGTGTTTGGAATTATTTTTGTTGGAGAAATAGAGCAAAAACAAAAAATATGGTGTCTAAAACGTAAGTCTCTTGATATTAACTTATTTTTTATTGAACTGTTGTATAAAATCAATATAATTTGTAATCATGCTGACTTTGAGAAAAAAAACGGCACTCTTCGTGTGATACTGATTAACTATATGAAACGATTAGTGAACATATATAAATTTCTGCGCATGTCTGAATTAAGTGTAATTCTAATGCTTTTAATAACTGATTCAATGACAGTGGAAAGAACACACTAGAATTTTTTATGTTTTTTTGCCCCCCCCCCCCCGCAACGTGCACATATTCTAACTTGCGTAGACTCACCATGCAGCATGAACGCAATTCTGGTGATTTGTTTGTTTGCTTTTTCTCCGGATACTACTCGATAATATGCAAATTGCCACATCGTTAAAACAACACATTACGCATATTATGCGCAAGACCATACATATCGCACAAATAAGCCCGATTATTATAGGAATTATTTATACAATGCATTGTCTTCTTATCGAGATCCCAATCCCACCATCACATTTACAAGCTTTGCTTTGCAGGGTAAATGCAAGGGTCGATTTTTGGCATATGTCTGAACTGAGCAGAACAACGTTATTGAAAATAGCTACTAAAGTGAAAGTCCGTTCTCGTGACAGCAGGTGGACGTTTGGGTAGAAATATAACGTGTGTCCGTCCGCATCCCCTGATAACAGCTGAACACTAGCCTCAGTCACCGGACTTTGGAACAGTCAACCGCTTTATTTATTTATGAAATGAGACCAGTGGATTGTAGTTTAAAATCGTCATCATTCAGGAGCCATAGCGCAATTCTGATTTTTTCCGTCCGCCAATTTAAGACCTTTAAAAATCCTAATTAAAGCTGAGGGTTCACGGGGTGGTTTTTTCTACCGGCGGTCGGGGGGTCGTATTGATGTTTCTGGGGGTGCAGTCGAACGATTGTTATGCCCAGGATGATGTTGTTATTGGCTAAAACGCCTCGTGCGATTCTAACGTCGCCCCCTCACCGTCACAGCAGGTGTTACCGTTAGATGTAAAAACGGCTTGTAATAATATCGCTTATCATTGAGCCAGTGAGAACAGGAAATTAGTGAGCTTAACTCGTGACGACCCAGGCAAGTCAACGCTTGTAAATGTTAGGCCGATGACCTTTTTGTTTTGTTTGGTTGTGTCTCATATTTTTATAGACGACTGTTGTAGACATGCTACTGCTGAGGTTAGCTCGTATAGACTCTCTGTTTTAGCCTGAGTAAAGCTTTTACTACATACAGCAACCGCAGTGTATGTGCTTAATCTCATAGCATGTGAAAAAAGTGTATATATGGGACAGTTCATTGCTAAAATCTGAAGCGAATGCGAGAGAGAGTAGAGAAGATGAGAGCGAGAGAGGATGAGAGAGAGATAGAGAGAGAGAGAGAGAGAGAGATGCAGAGCGTGTGAAGAGCAGGGGGACGCGAGGAACAGTATAAAGAACTGTCTGCTGCTTTAGAACATTTATTTTGAAACTTGTGAATCCATTAGAATCGTAGAAGACAGAATCGCGATTCATATATGATCAGATTTTTACGTACACCTCTAGTTTTCTCTTCCTCTTCTATAAAGCAGCACAGCATGGACTCGCCCCCTTTGCTGCCTTTTCCCGAGGGCGGTGTTTATCTGGGTTTGTGATGTCACAAACCCGGGAAGTAACTTCTTGTAGTTCCTACCAGCCGTTTTGTAGGCATTAAACTGCCAGACTGTTAAAAAACTACGATCTCTCCGTTTGCATTGAACTTTCAGCTTCGTAACTTTGCAAATATTGTTTATGCTCAAACAGCAACAATACACACTAACTAAAATTAAAAAAAAAATCGCAATGAACCACCCCTTTAAGAATTTCTGGCCCAATTTAAGGCTTTTTAAGGTCTTAAATTTGATAACTAAATTTAAGACTTTTGAAAGACATTTTTTAAGACCCGCGGAAACCCTGTGCTTAATAGTTCTATTCGTTTATTATTTTAGCAGTTAAATGAAAAAAAAATTTGAAAAAAAAAAAAAACCCAGATCAGTCCAAATGATGAGTTCAGTTCAGATTTCAGTAGAAGTTTAACAAAACTGTAGTAAAATACACTGGTTGCACTGTATGGTTTTGATTCACTGAAAATAACCAGATTGTAAGAGTCATTATTTCTGAAATCAGACATTGGTCATGCTGTAGATTCAGGTGATGCAGCATTGCTGAATAAAAACAGCACCACAAAGACAACAACTTTAGAAACCCACATTCCCCACATGTGCACAGTTACAAATTCACCAAAAACCTCACCATGCTGGATGAGAAGATGACCAAAAACCACTGAAAACTGCCAATGAGGCCAACGCAAATTTTTTTTATTGAGAACAGAAATGGTGTGCATGTAATTGTTCGTCAACACATGCTCATGTGCATTACACTCACCTTTGGTGCCTCTACAGCGGTATATGTGGCTCCTGGAGGAACCTGGTAGCCCTCAGTGTACAGCTTAAAGTGATGAATGAGAGATTCCATTGACGTCTGAAAGAAAACAAAACTAGTCATGGGATGAGAGGGAAGTTAGCCAACATTAAAGCACACAAACATGAATACATTTGAAACCTTTATTCTTGAAGTTCTATAATTTCTACCATTTCTCATAACTTTTCACATACAATTATAATTAAGCCATTCGAAAACATTGTGGTCCTTCAAAATGTGTGAGCATCTGAACCATGCAATACTGGCCCAACCAATGGCGTGAGTTTGGAGCAACAATATGTATTTGACTATGAGAGGAGTGTTTGAAAAACCAGAAATGACACCCTGCACCTTTAAATAAGCTTATCAAGCATGTCAAAATCATTATTTGACTCTTAAAAGAACCCAACAACTTTTTCTATTCTGCTTTTTTGCCATTTGAATGCAAGATACATACGCAAGTATATCTTACCTTCATCTCCGATCTCTTGGGTGGGGCAATTTTAGCATCATCTACCTTGATCTCTCCAGCAGGCATTTTGTTGAGACACTGAAGCATGATGCGCAGCGACTGTCTCATTTCCTCCACTCGGCACAGATACCTAAATAAAAGTTCATATTTGTCACTGATAATATCAATATAAAAGAAGCATGGCAATATTTGTGGTAACACTTCACAATAAGGTCCCATTAGTTAACACTAGTGTTAGAAAACACTCTCTGTTTTTTTAAGAAATTGTTCCAGATATGCCTCACCCCTCCTTTTCTTCTCTCCTTCTCTCTCTCATTCCCTATACAGCATTCTCTCTCTGAATCCCCCCTCTATCTGTTTCTCTCTCTCTCTCTCTTGTATTATGTTTTAAATATCTCTTACTCATATTCGAGGTATGCATGTGCACATGTATACATTAGTTTTTCTTGGTTTAAATGCCCAAATAAGGAGATGAATAAGGGTAATAAGACTATAAGGGTAAAGGAGTTTGTGGAGGAACTCTGAAGATGAGTGCCCATGCGCCTTTTCAGCAAAAGCCCTAATTCCTAATATGTCCATGGATGTTTTTACTGTTACCTGGGCCATATTGGGTAATATACCAATGGCTTGGCCAAAGAGCCGATGTGTATGTCATTCATACCTCCATTGGTTAAGAGGTGAAAGCTCCCCGCTCGACATCTGCCATAGTAATATCTTTATACCTATTAATAAATTGTGTAAGTATTGAAATCATTTGAATGTGTTATTTTCTGCTTCCCGCCTAATTTACACTTTAAGGAGACTGAGAAGATTTCACGGTGGCAGAAGAGAATTACAGGAGGGACCAGATTGTTGATATTTTTTTACCACTGGGGGCATCGTGCCTAACCCGGGAATTTCTTAAAAAGACAGGTAAAAAATTTTTTTATTTTTCTTCCTGTCTGTAAGATAAATTGAATGTTTTCTTGTTTGCAATTTGATTGTGTCATATTTTGCATCAATCTGTTTTCCGCTCCACATTTTAATGTGGTAAAAAGAGTGGAAAGCTTTCCGTTTAACCTATCTATTTCAGAAAATAGAGTAGTGGTGAAAGATTATAATTGCTCACTCTTGCCGTGAAGGGTTCTCGGTCTCTTAAGTGATTTCATGAATAATACAGAATTGAAAGCTTTCTTTTGGCCAAAAATATCAAAAAGTTAATATAAGACCGCGGTCTCTATTTTGTGTTTTGTTTGGACATTCTATATTTGTGAAAAGTGCACTAAAATTGACGATACATCTTTGATCTCCGATGGGGCAGGTGATCTCGAAACCCATTCTTGGCGAGTTGCCAAGGGATTGAATGTACAGAAACAATAAAGGGTTTAATACTGAACCGTATTGGATGGGAAAGAGTAATTTGGCTGTAATGGTCATACTGCAAAGTACAATTAGATCCGTTTCCTCGTGATGGCTCGTTCAAAGATAAAGATATGAAGGCAGCTAAATTGATGGTACAGGACGGCTGGGGTGATCCGTCTTGGGACGATGAGTATATGAAACAATCATATACTGTGTGGAAAAAAATTAAACCTTATTGGGATAAAGGGCCAGATCAGGTTAAAACGACTGATAAATCTTTTTTTCAAATGTCCCATGTTGACTCCCCCAGCTCGGCCCCGCCTCGGTATGATACTGTTGAAAGCCTTACACCAAATTAACCCCTAATCGTCTGTACCCGTCACTACCTAGTGCGACTGATTTATACCCATTTGTGCAGATTCCAGACGGGTTTAAAATAACCCCGCTGGCAATGTCGGATGCTGTCGCGATTGCTAAAGATTTGCCAGATCCTTTACGGTGTCCGCATCAATATGTGTCTGTATTGAAGCGTTTAACCGCGTACAGTCAATTGACTGGTCGTGATTATCGCTTCATTTGGACTAAAACACTGCCGCCAGAAATTACAGAGGAAGAGTTGATTGCAGAGATCGATGCTTTGAGTCCTAAACGGGATGCGCCGCCATCTCGCCACGGTGCTTTATCAAAAGGAGATAAATCATTAGATCTGTCACAATCAAAATCTTTCCGAACGTTGCAAATATTTGATTCGGAGGACGATGAAGATGATGCGTGGTTTTGGGCTGATGTGGAAAAGCTAAAAGAATTTTTCAGACAATTGACTGCTTTTCTGGTGAAATTGTCTTCGGCTAAGCAAGATTTGTCGCATGCTGTAAACACGAAACAGAAAGCGGGCGAAAATCCTGTTGCATTTTTCAATCGATTTAAGCATGCTTGGACTGAAGAATCTGCCATTCCATTAGATCAACATTCTCCTTTGTTTGTCAATAAATTTTTGAATAACATGCAAACAGAAATAGCACAATTGGTTCGTTAGACAACTTCGAATATAACAGATATTTATGTTGACGCTTTGACTCGGAGACTGCGTGAACTTTCCACCGCGAGGGCTTTTGAAGCCTCCCGAGGGAAACCTAATGCAATGATGCTGCTTAATACTGTTGTCAAAGCACGTTCAAATCAGGCAGCAGGGTCGAAAGTATGTTATTATTGTGGCATTGCGGGACACTTCGCTAACGCTTGTAGGAAAAAGCAGTGGGATAAAAAGCAGGAAAGAGGTGGGTCTGCTGGCTTCAGGGCACAGACTAATGCTTTGCCACAAAGGTAACAAACAGAAAGACCGAATTACCCCACGAAGTGGACTCCCCGTTAGGGATGCCCAAAGAGTTTAGAGCCCTTTCTTGATGAAGATTACATGATTTTTGTTACATACCCGAATAAATCGTCTGTCTTATCTTTTCTTGAATTGAAAATTGACAGTAACCCATATGTCTTCCTTTTGGACACTGGTGCCTCACGATCATCATTGTCCGGTAAAGCATCCAGGGCGGGTCTTTACAGGAGCAATTTAACCTTCTGTGGGCTAATTTTTATAGGTGTCCCTGTAGTTGTTCCTTACACCTAACTTTATCGGTAAGCTTCTAAAGTACAATACATTGGCACTTTGTTGTAAATGCAGCGCATGTGCAATAATACCTGATTGCTCCATTTGGCCTTTTGGGTAGAGATTTGCTGCATATATTGGGTGCTCATATTACATTTCAGAATAATTCTTTGCAACTCATGTTTCCTTCTGTCTATTTTCTGACTGTTGAGACAGGAAGTGCGACGACTGAGGGTGAGGCTGCAACTGCAGCCTTACCGGAATTGGTGGATGTCAACCCTCGCTTGTGGGCGGAGCATAAGGATGATGCGGGCCTCATAGATGTCCGCCCTTATGCGGCTACTCTGACCAGACACACACCAGTTTATTGTAAACAATACCCTCTCTCCAAAGAAAAATCGATGGGATTCGGCCTATTATGGAAAATTTGCTGGCACAAGGCATTCTAATCAAGACTCACTCACCCTACAATACACCGATCAATCCAATAAGAAGCGAATGGTTCCTGGCGATTGACACATGATCTTAGAAAGATTAATGACATAATTATACCATTGGCTCCTATTGTACATGATGTGCACACAATACTTAATTCTATTACTAGTTCACATGCCTATTTCACAGTTATTTATCTATGCTCTGCATTCTTTTCCATTACTGTAGATCCTGTCTCGCAGCCGCTGCTCGCCTTCACCTTTGACCATGCTCAAATTAGCTGGTCTAGATTGCCTCAGGGCCTGAAAGATTCTCCGGCTGTGTTCGCCGCCGAAGTGCACGCAACATTAGCGGATGCTCAACTCCCTCCTGATACCTATCTGCTACAATACAAAATACTCGGACGACATCCTCGTTACTGGTGCCTCTACGGACCAGTGTTCTGCTGCCTCCAGCATCATCTGCAACATCCTGGCGGAAGCTGTGTTCAAGGCATCATGAGAAAAGCTTCAGTGGGTTCAGAGGAGGTTGGATTACCTCGGACATGAATTGTCATAAGGTACAATAAAACTGTCTGCTGATCATATCAAAGCTATTGCTACGTACAAACGGCCCTCCACTAAGAAGCTAATGCAAAGCTTCCTGGTCTTGGTNGGTGTTCGGTAGCGGAACGTTTGAATCAAAAGATAAAAGATCGAATTACGAAAGCATACATGGAGACAGGTCGAAATTGGGTCGAAGTACTACCTGCAGTATTGGCAGAAATAAGAATGTCCCCCCTCATCGACAACAAAGATGTCTCCATTTTGAAATTACCTCCATATGTCGTGTACTTATCCCGTTCCATCCGCTCAGTGGTGTGTTAAGTGGTTCGGTGCTTTTGGTATCTGGTCAAAACTTTAAATAGTATAAATGGTGATGTTTCTCTCTCTCCCTCTCCCTGCAGAGAAGCCGTCTCATTCTTTTGCTCCAGGCCAACAGTTGTTGATAAAGTGCCTGAAACCTCCAATGCTCGGAGAGCCAAAGTATCTTGGACTTGCGACTGTCATCGCTGTGACGCGGAAAGGGGTGCTGACTGATTTCCAGCCACAGTGGATCCATGCAAGCAGGCTTAAGGCGGCTCCGGAGACAGGAGGGGATCTGTGAATCATATCTGCAGCTGGATCGAGTTCGAGGAGCTGAGCTCCTATGGTAAGGATTCGAAGTGTGCGGAAGAGGCTTGAAGTTCAATAAGCAAGAGTCTACAATCATCATTCCGGATAGTTGTGTGGCCATCTGGGCTATGAGACAAATGATCTACCTGGTCATTCTGATAAGTTTGTTTACTTGTACGCACACTTTTCTAAGTACAGGTAATGAAACGTGGCTTGGGCATGATGATACACCCCATGTCTATGCCACGAATATGTGGTGGAGATTTTCTAATTATACGGCAAAGGCCGAAGGGAAAAAAGGGGTCTTGCTATGTCTGTACAAAAATGCCCCACAGTGCGGTCGGTCCTCTGGTAATTGTTGAGGCCCCACCACCGCAAGATTGGGAATGCGTTTCTTTTATTAGTGTTGCAGGCTTGTTTCCTGCTTTGAAGACTTCTGGACAATGGAGGTGCAGACTGTGCAGACTCCAGAATGGTACAATATGGTTTATACCCCAGGTGTTTGTAAGAGTGACAATCGTGAGTTCAATCCTTGACTCATTATTTTGTGTAGAAAGAATTTAAGGAGAACAGAAGTTGGGTGAAATTCTATTGAGCAAGTGTGATCGAGTTTATCAGTATTGCCAGATGAAAAGTATTACATGCTGTTATTATTGTCTTTTGAATGCAGGAGAATTTAAAATAGAGGAATGTGCTAACAGGAATCCACTTTCCATAACGACCGTGGTTGTTTATGGGTGGAGTAATAAGAGAAAAATGTGATTTCTTCTGTTCTTATGGAGGAGATCCAAGATGCCATATGTATGTCCCAAATAGAAGTGGAACTCTGCAGCGAGTGTTTATGGCTTCATTGGTTATTTTTAAAAAAGCGGCAACTGTTCGAAACCTCCTCTGTTTTTTTAAGAAATTGGTCCAATATGCCCTCCCCCACCTTTCTTCTCCTCCTTCTCTCACTCTCGTCCCTATCCCAGCATGCGCTCTCTGAAGCCCCCCTCCTCTATCTGTTTTCGCTTACTCTCCTCTCTTTGTATTATGTTTTAAATAGCTATGCTCATATCTCGGTAGCTCGCTCATGGTGACATTAGTTTTTCTTGGTTTAAATGACCCAATAAGGAGATGAATGCTCGGACTTTATACGGTAAGGATTTCCGTTGGAGGAACCTTAAGAGAGTCGCCTCATCCTTCGCAAAAGGCTATTCCAATATGTCCAATGTTTTTGCTCATGTACATTGTGGCCATTTTATATAACTTGTTCTTTTTGGGCCAAGCTCCTATATGTGTATGTTATTCATGTCCTCATTGGTTAAGAGGATGAAACTTCCCTCGACATATGCCTATATAATATCTTTATTTCTATGAATAAATTGAAGTATTGAGAATACAATTTGAATGTGTGTTTTCTTGCTTCCCGGCCGTATCTACACTTTAAGGGACTGAGAAGATTTCACGGTGGCAAAGAGAATTTACAGAGGGACCAATTGTTATTTTTATTAACAACTAGTTAATGCATTAACTAACAATGAGCAATACATTTGTTACAATATTTATTAATCTTTGTTAACATTAGTTAATAAAAATATAACTGTTTATTGGTAGTTAATGTTAGTTCAGGTCCATTAAATAATATGAACAGACTTTTGATTTTAATTAGAAAATGTCTATTAGTATTATTAATATTAATATTAATAAACGGTTCTCAAGTCCTCACAACAAAGTTTATCTTTAAGCGCACACATCACTACATTTCACATGTGATACTATCAGCATATGAGGTGAGAAAGCTTAGTAAAGACTAAGACCAATTCATAGCCTGTGGTCGCATTTCAATTTCCTGTCATTCTGAGCTTCCCGAAGCTCTTAACTCAGTCTAAAACATTAACATGTGTGGTCACCTGTCATAGCAGTCGCCATTACTTCCAACGGCCACGTCAAAGTCCACCTCGTCGTATTTGTCGTATGGTTGACTCTTCCTCAGATCCCATTTAATACCAGAACCTCTGAGCATCACTCCGCTGAGGGAGGAATAATACACACATTATTGACAATCTGACACATCAACATTCAGTACTCTGGTCAACTTATTCAAATCTCTTTTAATTACGGTGTTGCACTTGTGGGTGATTTCACTAGGTAAGCTACGGTGATGATGACTAAATCTCACCACACAAAGACTGCAAATGACTTCACTTCTGTTAGAAGTCCCGTTTGGGTTTGATTTATAAATTACTCCTAAAGATGCTTTTACTCCATTGCTTACTGTCAAATAGTTCATCTACTATAGCAACTTCTGGGTGAGAGAGAGCGAGATACTTGAGCTGCAGCTCTGACCAATCAGATTCACTTCATAATAATACAATGTTTTACCTGAATCCATAATTGAGTGCATCCTCTGCCCCAACTACACCGATATCAACAGTTCTGTTCCTCCAGATACGATTGTTGGTCAGCATCTGAAACAACATCATATTCATTTAGAAACTCCATTTATTCCAATCAAATTGAAAATGCATGCATTTTGAAAAAGAAACATCCATCTATATGATCAGCTGTGGTCATTTTGATTAGCTCAGAATGAAAAGAGTTTTCCTGTTACCTTCCATATATATATATCATATATATCTATTAATATATATATATTATATAGATACTATACTATAATATACTATATACACATTACATATATATCTATATATTATATACCTAAATGAGCATTTCCGGTCGCTTGGCACTGAAGCAAACAATCACCTATGGGTGGCAAGGCACTGTCAAAATATCTCCGGGATAAAGTTGTGGACAGGCACTAGTCAGGAGATGGATACAAAAAAAATGTCAAAGGCTTTATCAATGCTTAGAAGCACAGTGAAGTCTATTATTATGAAGTGGAAGGTATTTGGTACAACAGACCCTCCCTGGATCAGGACATCTCTCCAAACTGGATGAAAGAACCGGGAGGAAACCGGTCAGAGAGGCGACCAAGAGACCTACAACAACTCTGAAGCAGCTGCAGGAAATTATGACAAAGAATGGCCATTGTGTGCATGTGACAACAATATCAAAAATTCTCCACAAATGTGGCTTGTATAGGAGAGTTTCTTCCTCAAGAAAGGCCACATTCAGTCCAGGACTGACTTGCCTAAATGCACCTTGAGATTCCTGAGGCAGATGAGACTAACACTGAATTAATTTGCCCCTCACACCAAACAAATGTTCTGGTGGAAACCAATACCGCGCAGCCTCCAAATAAAAGGCATTCCTCCAGTAAGCTCCTTGTGAAGTTGGTAATATCCTTTTTCTCTGCAGCAGGACTGGAGCACCTTTGTCAGGAATAAGACCAAATGGATGGGGAAAAATGCCGTCAAATTCTTGAGGAAAATCTGCTGCTCTCTGCCAGAAATTTGTCAATGGGAAGAAGGTTTACCTTCTAACATGTCAATGACCCAAAGCACACTGCAAAACTGACCACACAGTGGTTGAACGAGAAAAAGTTATGTCCTTGCATGGCCTAGTCAGAGCACAGACTTAAAACCAATTGCGAAATTCATCACCATCAATTGAACGGAACTTTTAGCAGTTTCTGCAAAGAAGAAGTTTCGCAATATTGAAAAGATCTAACTGTCAAGGTTATGGTGTTATAAATTGCACTGAGTAAATACAGCTGGATAAAACAAAAGCTTTGTCCGTCTTCATTTCAGGCTGCAAACAACAAAATGTCATTATTTTAAGGGGGGGTGATTCTTTTCTATAAGACCCACTTGTATATCTCACAAGGGGTCATATGATGCGATTTCAATTTTCCTTTTTGCCGTTCTGTTTTGTCGATGTTGCACAAGCTGTTCGTGAATATATAGAATCCCGAAGTTGCAAAGACAAATCTCCAAACCACAGATATTCTTTATCAAGGTAAGACTCTGCCCCCACAACCCCCCCCCCCCACACAATGGCTCATTCTAACACCCCCCACATATCTAGGTCACTATGTGGGAATATTTGCATAATGCGCACAAATGTTCACGCAAAGAAAGAAGGTTTGGTTTCAGGAACAGCAGTAGTGTTGCCGCAGCCATGTCAGGGAGACTCTGTGTGTTTTCTAGCGAAAAGCAAAAGCACTTGAATTGGCCTTCTGAAAGTAGATGCAATGAGGAATCATTAGTTAAGATATATTTACAACAGAACTCACTGCTTTTTGGATGTCCGTTTCGTGAACCTAGGAGAGGAGGTATTTCTGACTTTGCTATGACAATCTGGCACTTATGAATCAGCGAATGTAAGTATGTTTTGTTACTAGTTTTAAGTATTTGCTATTGAACTGTTCGAATACGGAGTTTTGCGCATTGTGTGTGTGTTTGTGTGATAGAAGAGAGAGAGAAGCGAGGGAATAGAGAGAAGCGAGTAGAGGAGAGTGAGAGTCAGAGAGAGGACATTGTCACAATCAAAGGTGGGTCAGCTGTCTTACTTAAACCGCCGCTTTGTGTACTGCATCCATTACTGTGGTTATTTGTTCCCCTTCGGGCGGTGAACGGATGGTAAAACGAACCAACATTTATGTAACGGTCTTTGCATTTATTTTGAAAGACGAAGCTGTGATTATGGTAAGGGTCGTTACATTTCTGACGAGTGCTTGCGTGTTAGGTACGTCACACTCACACGGCACGTGGGTCCACTGCCAATCAGAGCAGACGCTGCACTTGTCGTGAAGTATGGGGACTTTGTATAAAACTAGAGCGTTTGCGAAGAGGCGGGGGCACGAGCGGACCTACATTAAAGTCCAGAATTTGAAAATGAAATGGGTTTTTTGAACATTAAAGCATGTCAACATATTCTGTTACACCAAATACACAAAATCCCTAAAGCCTCAGTTAAAAAAGTCATCCTATGAACCCTTCTATAACATCAACGTAACTATCTGTGAACTGAAACGGGTTGCCACAAGAAATTATTAGAATTGGTCTACATACCTCCTCAACTTCATCAATGCGAATAGAGAAGTTCTTGCACCATTCATAGATGTCGTCCATGAGACCAAGAGGCAAGTCCTGCAAAAAAAAAAAAAGTTATGGTTATGAGGAGATGACATTAAACTAAGTTATAACATTTCAGCATAACCAGGAAAATACTTTTCATTTAGAAAGATTGGCTTCATCAAAGCGTACCTGATGAACTCCACCGGGTCTGACGTACGCAGCGTGCATCCTGGCTCCAGACACTCTCTCATAGAACTCAAACATCTACAAGATATCAACTAATTCAATGGTAACTAGGTTCCACACAAATATTCAATAATAGGGCTGCGATTTCGGAGGGGAACATATTTGATTTTTTACATAAAAATCACGATTGTGATTAAAAACACTTTCAGATTTTTTGCTGCAGCTCTTTTGGGAAAATACATTAACCACAAATGAAAAAGAAAAAGAAAAAAAAAGGTTCCCGACCCCTTATTTAGATTGTGAAGTAAAACAAAAGCACAGTCTATACATTCACTTATCTGTATAGTTGTCTACATTGTTATGTGTTACATGTAGCATTTTCAACAAACATTTAATGTCCAACAAAACGCATATTTAACTTCTATTTGTTTTTCTGTTTGACAGTGCAATAGAAAGTTGTTACCTTCTCTCTCTCCTCAAACATCCAGAAGAAAGGGGTCATGGCTCCGATGTCAAGGGCGTGGGTGGTGATGCCCATGATGTGGTTAAGGATACGGGTCATCTCTCCATACAGAACTGCAAAGGTCAAATACAGTAATACATTTACGCAGCTGGTAAAGCCAATTAGATACATTCAAATTAAAATATCCCTGCAATCTCAATTGTGTAATTGCAACATCTTTCAATGCAATTTTGGGGATTTTTTAAAGCACATTTACTCTAATTTAAGATTGATGAGCGTAAACCAGATCGAAAGCATTTTAATTATTGTTCCTCACCTCTAATCCACTGTGCACGTGGTGGAGCCTGAATGTTAAGAAGCTTTTCTACAGCTAGAGAATATGCTTGCTCATTACACATCATGGACACATAGTCAAGCCTGTCGAAGTATGGAAGTGCCTGCAGCAACACAAACACACAAGACAACATTACAGCAAATAATGCTTCATCGCAGACAACAGCACAAAGCATATTGATTCATATAACAGCACAGTTTATAATAAAACCCTGCATCAGACAGCCATGAGCTTGTGATGTGAAGCACAACATTTCTGAAATTTAAGTTTAACCTAATGTATTTGCAAACACTTATCCACAGTGACATATATCACATTAAAGGTATACATTTGATCAATAGCTCAAATACACTACTATTTGAGCTACAGAACTGAAATTAGATCAGAAGGTATTTTTGCACTACTATGCAACGATTCGATTAAGGAAGCACCAGTCTAACAGCACACAATCCTATGAAGCCCAGCAAAACACAAAATAGATGCAGTATGAAAAGGATATTTTAGCTTCTCAGCTATGTATGAATTCCCAGTATAATAGCAGCAATGACACAAAACACTTGATAACCAGTTAATGTGTATATCACTGTGCAGCACCCATACAAACTATTAACTCTATGTTACATAGAAGGGACTATATTTTCAAGTGAAAGCACAGCACTTAAACTGTTTTTAATATTTTTAGTTATTAAGTAGTTATCGTTTCTTTCATTCCAAGCATTAAGGTACTTAAGGTTGTGCTATATTGTTTATATACTCAGCCCTCAGTACCTTTTTAGGAGTATGTGCAATTTATTGAAGTTAAATGTATTTATATAGTAAGCATTTCAAAATATAGTGTCATCCATTAGGGTCTGTAGTTTTTAAGTACCTGTAAATAAGTCTTGTACTCAATCAGTTTCTCAGTGCCGCGGTGCAGGAGGCCGATGTGAGGGTCACATTTCTTCACCGACTCTCCGCTGAGCTCCATCACCAGACGCAGCACTCCATGAGCCGCCGGGTGCTGAGGCCCGAAGTTGATAGTGAGGTTGGAAACCTCTTTCTCTGCTGGTGGGTCCTTATCTGAAAAAGATGAAGATGTTTTTGATATCGTGGTTGGTCGAACTGTAAATATGGAAGTCACTAGGTCAAAACGAAACCAACCGTTCCAAGGTGGAGGTGCCCATTTCTCAGTGATGACACTGGGATACATCACAGCTCCAGAGTACTGCTCTGCCCACTCCACATCTGGCTGCCTCGTCCCCATGTTCTCTTCGAACTCTTTATTTTTTCCTGAACAGTATATTGGAATCGTCTCACTTTTGGTTCTCTCTGTTCTCTTTACTACCTCTGGTCAGTGGAACCGAGAATACGGGCCAGGATCATATATCCGGAGGGCTGAAATGGGGAAATAGGGGGGGCAAGGCTTGAGGGAGAAAAATAGTAACAGGAGTGGTGGGGAGGGAAGGGGTAAGGGTTGAGCGTGGGGTGGTGGGGGGGTCTAGAAGCTGGAGGGGGAGGTGGGGGTGTGTCGGGGGTTTGGCGTCTTGGAAGGCCAAACACGTGGTGTGGAGGGCCGTGCAAGTGCCGGTGGGGGGGGAGAATAGGGAACAGAAGACACCGGGAAGAAAGCAGACGTGGCCAGGGGAGAAAGGGGCGAAAGACGAGCGAGGGGCCCCCAAAAAAAGGGCAGCGACCCGAACCTTTTGGGAACTAGTCGAGTCTGAAAAACCCCTCATCCACAAAGGACGGGTAGAAAGGGGTTGAGAAGAGAGGATAGATAGAGAAGTGACGAGAATAACCTAGAAGGGCCGGCAGCGGGCGCGGCGTCGTACAACAAAAAGCGCAGGCACGGGCGGGCGCGGCCCGAGGCGGAGGCATCAGAGGAGCGCAGCGCCGCAGAAGATGACCCGAGAGTCCAGCCCGGAACAAAACGGGAAGATGTCCCCGCCAGCCGCCCAGTGCAATGGGGACTGAGCACGCAACGAGGAGTACCGGCGCTAGAGAGCCAGGCCCTAATCGGGGGGACAACAAAACTGGGGGTCGAAGGCTTAGGGGGGCCCACAGAATCGTCCACCGGGGAGGCGGCACGGCGGCGAGCCGTGGCCGAGCAGGCACGCTGAGTCCTTTTGTTTCCCTGGGGATGAGCCCCGGTGGCCCTGCGAAGGACCCCAAGGCGGCCGAGGGTGGGTGAGTGGATCCAGGGTGGTGGTGAGGGGCTGAAACGCACCCGGGTGGCAACGGGCGCGCCGCGCCTGCACATGCAGGGGGCAGGGGCTTTTGGCCTTCGCGCAATTTGTGGGTAACAGACGTATGACTGGTCGGTCGCATATGCCGTCTCCGCACTCAGAAAAACGGTCCTAGAACAGGGACCGAGATCACTCCCGATGGACAAAAGGGAGAAGGGAATCTAGAATCAAAAGGGAAAACTAGCAAAATCGGACGGAATAAAAGAAATCGAGACAACAAACGAGCAAAACGAGAGAGCAAACAGAAACGCAAAGGAGCATATACTATCACAACGGAATTTCGGGTCATTTCTTCTCTTTTGTGCGGTCTCCTTCTCAAAATACGGGTAAGCCCCGGTGTGTTGTGTGGTATTGGCTTGGGCGGTGGGGGTGCGTAACGTGGAAGATACGGTAGGACGAACGTGTTGAGTGCAACTGGGAGCCAGTAGCGAGAGGAGCGCTCGGGGTAGTAGGGAGGGTCGGGTTTACTTGCTTAGAAGTGCTCCTGGACTGTAGAATTAGCCGGACTGGCGCGACTGCGCTAGGTCCGGCCGGCTCTTCGTCGCTAAGCAACGCAGACAACACAAGGGAATAACGACGTGCTGCCGGCGGGGGGGGCCCTCGTTTTTGCAGGGACGCCTTTACCCGAGAAACCGTTCCCCCTACCCCATGTGTGGCATATCAACCTGACAAATTTTAAAACTGACGCATCAACCACCCCTTTAACCTCATCCGGAACTTGTTTTGGAAATATCCACAATCACTATTTGAGCAGTGCTTACCCCTTGTGTCAAAAGCTTCGCCTTACTTTAGCCTGTCACACGTTATCTTCTACTATGTTCTATTTGAGTCACAACGGTAAGGTTTGTTGGCGAGAATTCCGAGTCATGCACTGCGCATTCCGTCCGTCCTTTAAACAAAAAAGAAGCTGTCCCGCTAGTACTATCGCATGTGAGGATCCTGCGTGGCGGATCTTTAAAGCCTTTTCTCACGGCGCCAGAATCATTAAAATGTTTGGCTGTTTGATGCGGATTGTACTACCAAAAGGATTAGTTTATGGAACACATGTGAATGAAAATTAAATTATATTCCAGTTTTCAATGTCTTCTGATTACAGGTAGCCTGAAGATTACACACGATTTTTATTGTTAAAACACCAGTTCCGAAGTAAATATTTGCTTTTGGGTAAAGAGATTTCTATATGAATGAGTTGTAAGTGGTATACAATTACGAGATTATACGTTTGAGCCGACTGAAATCTACTCGCTTATGACCACACTATATGCACAAGTCACGTAATGCTGATGTTGTTAACTAACAATTTGAGAACAAAGTATAACAATAATAATTTGCATGGTTTTTGATGTGATATGAGCTAATTTAATTAAATTATACCATTGGTACTGTTGCGATTTATTGTAATGCTTTTTTCCCTCAATTCGTCAGAACATATGTGCGACTTTCTACGACCTTGTTCAGATGACAATCCTAGTGAAACTTCTTATGTGGGTCATATATTCCCAAGACTAGCTGGTGAGCGAAGTACCAGTAAGTACATCCACACCGGTGGCATTGAGCATGGGGTGGCTGCCACAACAGGGGTACGACGTGCGCCTCGGTATAACATTCATGATTCAATCCATAGATGATGCCTCGTTCGAGAACGCCCCGCCACGAGCCGATTCTTGTAGCGACCCCGAGAGCTGACTCCTCGTCGGGGAGACCAATCTTCAGCCGGAGCCTCTATGTTAGGCCCATTTACAATGGTGATGTTTGTGGTTGGTAAGCAATTTTTTATTCATTTTTCAATAAAAGTCTTATTTTTATGCCTTTTCATTACAAAAAAAAATACACAATCGGCTACTCCATTGGCGGATAGACTTAGGATCATACCATTATGTGAAAAAAGGAATGGGGACACACGCTCTGAAGATAGCGAGTGTAGTGGTAAAGCCAGGTACACAGAGCGACAGAGAGAGGCGGGGGATCTGGATTTAAAGGTGTCATCGGATGCCTATTTTCCACGTTGATTATGTTTTCTTTAGAGGGAAGGAAAGTCTATAACAGACTGGGGGTAAATTGTCCGCGGTCCTCCAAGTGTTGGTAGTGTAAAAAAACACTTTTTTTTTTTAGAACCCTGTCAAAATCACGCTTGGTGCGCCAAGCCATTATAGTCCATGTTGCTTAAGCTATGCGCTCTGCTGTCCCACCCCACCTCCTCTCTCATGTGGGGTGACAACCTAGACCAGGGCACCTTAATGGGTATGTTTTTGTTTTTGTTGTCTCTCCTGTTAGATCGCTGTTATTGTGAATGCTACGGCTTTTCTGTAAGCTTTTAATAGACGGTTTTTTAATTTAAAGCTGATTCAATGTTTTACAGAACTTGTGATCCTTAGAATCGTTTTATAAGACATAAGAGTTTTCATATATAACAATAGATTTTTAACGTGCACCAAATCTATTTTCTCTCCCTCTTCTCTAAGCAGCACAGCATGGCCCTCCGCCCCCTTCTTGTTGTGTTCCCGGGGCTGGGTTTATCAGGTTGATCGTCACAAACCCGGAAGTAACTCTTAGTCCCCCGCGCCTTTTTTTGTTGGCATCCAAACTGCCTTTTAAATAACAACGCACTCAACCACCACCTTTAACTCTGCAGTCCATAATTTGTTTTTTTTTTGGTTAAAAATGATCTGAAATAAATATTTGAGCAAGTGCATAACCAGCCAGCGTTCGAATCGCCTTACTTTAGCCCGATTCACAAATGTTATATTATAATAATGTTTTCTAATTTGAGAAGTACGGGTAGGTTTTTGCGGGAAATCGAGCATGGCACTGCGTCATTACGTCACATCTGTAAACATAAAGAAGTTGTCCCGTCTAGTAGGCTATATCGCATGTGAGGATCCTGCAGGTGGCGGATCGTTAATTATTGCCTTTTCTCACAGCAGCCAGAATAATTAAATTTATAATTTTGATGGTGGATTGTAATCCATAAAGGATTATGTTTTTATGAAACACATGTGAATGAAATTTAATTATTTTCTAGTTTTAAATGTGCTTCTGATTACAGGTAGCCTGAGATTACACAAGATTTGTATTCTAAAGACAACCAGTTCGAAGGGAGCACAATTTGCTTTTTGGGTTAAAAGAATTTTCTTTAATATGAAATTCGAGTGGTATGACAATTAGATTAGACTGTGCAGAAATTTAAATATACACGCTAATACACACTATACACATAGTCACTAATGCTGATGTTGTTAACTTTAACAATTTGAGAATAAAGTATAACAAAAATAATAATTTGAACGGTTTGATGTGAAATTAGCTAATTTCGATTAATTACCATTGGTAGCCATTATTGTAATGTCTTTTTTTCCTCAATGTCGAACCTAGTGTCAGACTGTGCTACGGTTCAATGACAGTATCTATATGAAAATTCTTATTGTTGGGTCATATATTCCCAAGACTAGCTGTGATTCTGAATTACATGAATATCCCCACCGTTGTCAGTGACTGACTGTCCCACACCCATACTCCTCAAAACATTAGATTCCTCCTAAGGGATCGTCGTTCGCGAACCACCGGGCTCCTAGAGCCTATTCTTGTAGTGACCCCGAAGAGCTGACTCCCGTCGGGGAGGCAATCTTTAAGGCCGTCCTTCTATTTTAGCCCAATTTAGCAGTCGTGAATGGTTTGTGTATTGGTAATCAATTTTCTATTCAGTGTTTTTATAATAGCTTTATTTTTATGCATTTTTTCGTTACAAAAAAAAAAAAATACACATGCGGCTAATCTCATGGGAGGACAGACTAGGATCATACCATTATGTGAAAGAAGGAATGGGGACACAAGCTCCGAATAGAGCGAGTGTAGTGGTAAAGCGCAGGTACACAGAGCGACAGAGAGAAGGCGGGGATCTGAGATTTAAAGGGGTCATAGGATGCCCATTTTCCAAAGGTTGATATGGTTCTTTAGGGTCTTAATTAAAAGTACATAACATACTTTGGTTAAAATTTCTCAATGGTATAAAATAAAAAAACACTTTTTTTTTTTTAAAACCGTCAAATCAGCTCTGTTTCAGCCCCATTATATCGCCATGTTCTTTTAATGCTATGAGATCTGCTGACCCCACCCCCTCGCCTTCGTGGGGTGACGAGCAAGACTGTAACTTCAGCCCGAAGCGGGGCTACTAGCATATTATTAGGAAATGCGATTTGAAAAGATTCATAAAAACCCTTATACTCACTTCTTCTGTTGATAAAGCTGGATCCCGAATGATTCGCGTGAACATAGACCGCATTCAGGCCGATCGGGATCCGTCGCATTCCCTTCGAAACTAAAAGTAACGTTAATCTTCGTCTGCAGCGGCTCAGATGTCGGAAGTAATGACGCTGCTTTATTCAGTTATTACATCCAACTCAAACTCTCAATCGCTTAATCAATATACATTATGTCTTCCCTGCTCCTGAGCTCGCACACTGCACTATATGTTCCTGCACACTGGAGCTGCAGTTCTAACGCGCAGTTCTAGGACCCTAGTCTTTGTCAACACGCCACCTACCGATGATCACTAAAGAAGACGACATGGCAGCAATCAGAGTGAGTAACTTTAAACCCGATTTTCATTAAAGGGGCCATATGATGCTGTTAAAAAGAACATTATTTTGTGTATTTGGTGTAATGACATGTGTTTATGTGGTTTAAAGTTAAAAAAACGCATTATATTCCACATACTGTACATTATTGTTTTCTCCTCTATGCCCCGCCTTTCTAAAACACGTCGATTTTTTACAAAGCTCATCGGTTTGAAAAGCGAGGTGTGCTGTGATTGGCCAGCTTATCCAGTGCATTGTGATTGGCCGAATACCTCAAGCGTGTGACGGAAATGTTACGCCCCTCACCATACTGTTGATGCCGTGTCATGCCGGAGCGACTAGACAAAAACATTAAAATCCATTATAAACAAGTCATTTGTTGCATCCAGTGGGGCCATAATTACTGATTATAATGACTTATAACTGTCTTTTTACACGTTGCGTTGCATCGCGCCGCGTAACATAAAACCATGTCTGCATTGTGATCGGAGAAATTACAAACAACAAACACTACTCTACACTGCACAAAAAACTCGCGTTTGAATCATCAGTGGCAAATCCTTTAAATGAAAACGTACTTACAAACTGAGTAAGAACTGCCAGAATTGTAGTCTACTCTTCCAGGATCAGGAAACAGTCCTCCATAAAATGTGCTGCACACATCTGGATATTTGGGTTAAACTGTTCTGGAACAGTGTTGTAAATACAACTTAACCACTGATTTGAAGTCATGTCCTCTTTTGGAAGACCAAAAAAAAGTAGTTTCGCTTTCACAACAAAAAACACAGTGGCCTAGCGTGTCATTTATACGATTATTCGATGTTCTTTAGCGTGAGCGGAGGCTGGCTTGAGTGAGCGGAGGCCGGCGGCTTGAGAACGGCGTGGCCGGCGGATTCGACGAAGGAGCGGCAACCACATGTGACGACCCCGGGCTGGACTCCACTTCGTCCACGGTGAAAGCCGATCCGGCGAGCCACAGCACTAAGTTGATATATTCCTTCAGCGAACAGCACAGATCAGCTCTAGGCATGACGAAGTGGATATCGTCCTCTTTTGGAAGACCAAACAAAGTAGTTCGCTTTCACAACGAAACACAGCGTCTTCACGACATGGTGGTGGCAGCAACAACAATACTACAGCTAGAATTAAAGTTACGCCTTCTTTTTTTTGTGTGAACATTTGGGCGGCGTTATGCAAATCTTCCCATATAGTGAGGTAGATATGTCGGGGCGTGTTAGAATGAGCCGTTTTAGGTAGGATCCACCCGTTTTCTTTGGATTTGAGACTTTAGTCTTTGCAACTTTACAGATCTTCTTTATGCACGAAGAGCGTGTAACACTTCAAAGAGAAAGGAAAAATTGAAATCGCATCATATGACCCCTTTAAGTTTTATTTTATAACCTTAAAACAATGCAAAGTTTACGTAGCCAACGTGAGAACTGCTAAGAAATAATAATGAATTCCCGATTGCTAGTTTTATTGATTATTACCGATGTTCTTAATTCGTGGCCATGATTAAGCTAAACGTTGTTGACATAATGACTACAATAAGTAAATCTAGCCAGCACATTAATTAAACTTAAAAAGATGATAAAAGCATGTTGATGTGAGATGTGTCAGATTTACCTGTAGCTTATTGTATTAGTGTGAAAACTTGTTTGATACTCATTAGTTAAGTGTAAATCATCTTTCATAATTAAACTGGGCTCATTGCTTGGTTGCACCACAATATGTGTTATTAGCCTGTCCTTTTGGCAGTACTTTAGATTAATCTGGTTGATGTTTGAAAGGCATGGTCAGCGGTTTGCCTTCTGGACTGATGAGGCCAGAAACTTGCTCCAAGGAACAATTCAGCCAGTGTACAGAGTGCTATCTCAGAGAAAATCCACATTCAGGGTGTCGATGACTACGCTACAGAGGTAAAGAGACTGCTGAACTTCATTGTAAAGTTACAGGTATCTGAGGGGCATTTAGTGGTACTTAATGTTCATATTTAATCATCATTACAAACAAACTCATAGTAAAGGTTCACCAAGGGCCTTAATTAGGAATAACATTAACAATATCTTTTAACTATGCTGCAAATTATTGTATCTTTATCTTAAATGTATCAATTTCCTCAAAATAACTGTTTTTGCACCATGGTTTGCCCATAGGGTGTACTCAACGGGAAGCCCTCTTAAGTGGTCTCATAAGCTAACCTCTTCCCGAGTGCTTGTCTACCTCGACAGTGAGGAACAACTATCTGAGAAGAGTGCTGCATAGGACACCAACACAACTGAGCTTCACAGATGAAGTGCAGAGGTATGCCGGACCATGTAAAGTGTTTGTGAGTGTCCTGCTCCTGCACTTACAAAATCTATTGTATAAACTGCATGCTGGTGCTACTCGTGTATGGACCAATGTATAATGTCTTGCTGTTCAGTAGTGCTATAATAGTATACTTAAATTAACAGTTTTTTCATGGGCCATCATATATGCCCTGGCTGTCCTATGGAATTTCTCATTGCAGGAGTCCGGATTATCCGGATGGTCCGGATTATCATTACAGGTCAGAGTAGAATATGAATTATTTTTGCCCAGTGCACCTTTTGTTACTGATATTTCTGTTAACTCAACAGTGATTGTTCTCTGATAACTATTTCAGTGAAGTGTAAGATTTTAATAGAAGGATTGACGGTAACACTTTCTATGAAGCCTGTATTTATAATACATTATAAGGTTATTCTTAAAGCATTATAAGGAATGAATAATGCATTATAAGAAACCTTATAATATGTTGCATCATCTTATAAATAATAAGAACAGTTTTAATGTATTATAATAAGTAATTTGTGGTTAAGCGTTTGATGATTTATAACACAATGAACACAATGCATCCACTTAACTCACAATGGATTATATTTCCCATAGTTATAATGTATTATAGGTCTCATATCTTACCATTGTTTAAGATCTGCACAATAACATCTTATTAGTGTTTTTACTGTAAAATAACAAATACAAAGTCATCATGAAAACATTCCAAAATGCTTTAATGTGGTCGTATTATTATTAATGCCTTTTTGTCTGCTTTAATTGAAGTAACTTCACTATAGCAACTTTGCACGTACATCACTTAGTCTACCAACCCTAACCTTACTAGTCTACTAATACTCTAATGTGAGTTAGTTGGCATGTAGTTGCAAAGTTGCTAAGTCAATAGACTAAAGGGGACCATCAAAATAAAATATAATCTAATAATAAAAAAAACACACGTTGCATTTTTTTATTTGAAAGTATTACAACTGGTCTTAAACTAGCTCACAGCAAAATTAATATTAACCTCAAAGGAAACACTCAAAACAACACTCAACCACTCCCAACCACTCACAAGATGTAGTAAGATAATGTGCAGATCTTAAATAAACAATGTCAAGATAATCCATTATAAGTTATTATGGTGTTCATTGTGTGTTATAAATAATCATATTCTTAAAAGTTATAACCACAAATGCGTCAGTATTATAATGTATTATAAATGTCATGATTATTTATGAGATGATACAACACATTATAAGGTTTTCTTATAAGGCATTATGCATGCATTATAATGCATTAAGAATACCCTTATAATGCATTATAAATACGGGCTTCCAAGAAAGTGTTCCCGGGCTTGACACCTTGAGGAACGAAGATATAACATCATTTTGTGGTTTTTTCTTATATATTAAATTTGAGTGTTGTAGTTGATGTCAGTACATGATTATCTGTTTTGTTCTCCTCTCTCTCTCAACCCCAACAGTGCATAAGTTATAAATCAGAATATATATACGTCAGTTAAACATGTTAAAGCAAATGTTTCTTATTTAATTCTCCCTCCCTCTCTCTCTCTTTTTTTATCTCTCTCAGGAGTTGAAGCCTTTCTGTCCATGCAGCAACTGATGGAAAAGGGGGTCTTTTTTATGATGTTGTATTATGTGTTATTGCAAAAATGAGTATATACAGTATATAAATATGCATTCTTGAATCATTCTTGAGTCTTGCCTCTCTACAAACTTTTTAAATATCTGGCTGTAATTTAGTGACCGCAAATGCTAATTTAATTTGATTCCATCTTTATTATACCTGATAATGAGCTAATTATGTAAACTTAAGGGGGCTAATCAATATACAATATATTTCAAGAAACTAAGACTTAAGTTACTCTACTTTTTCAGTTGTTTAAAGACAAATACATTTTTCATTTATATTTTAAGTGTAAATTCATTTAAATTTAAAATTGTTAACTCAAAGCAGGTATTACACACTTTGTAATTAACATCTGATGCATTTATAAATCAAAAATCACAATTTGTGCCACTAATAATAAAACAATGTCCTGAATTCAATATCGTAACACCTGTACACACATTACTACAGACTACCCACCAGGGTCCCATAAATTCGGTCCTGAAACTGCAGACCATCCGCTATATTATCCATTCGGTAGGTGGCGCTTTTACAAAGAATAGGTCCTAGAACGACGTCCCTGAAACTGCCGCCTCCGTTTTGTTCAGGAACAAACCCTTTCTCACACAACGGCGAACAGCTCTCCAGCTCACTCCAGGGCAGTCTAAGGTAAGACAGACTGTCAATCAACTATCGTGGGAGGGGCCTGTGCAGAACTACGTCATTCTGACAGGAATCTCAGAACAGCCTGATTTGAGAAAGGGGATTTTAAAAAAAGAGATTTAAAAAAAAAAAAAAAAAAACATGGGTGGATTTTTATCATTATATGATGGATGTGTACACACACTTCCAACACATATTTATGTTCAAACAACTTGTAAAGTGAATTTTGCATCCGATGACCCCTTTAAACGCAAGCGTGTTGGTTAAGGTAGGAAGACACTGCAATAGGGCCTTTCGCCCCGCTTTAGTTCCAGAACTAAATGTACAGTACTAAAGTACTGGTTAGACCCTGCTCCGGAGTAGGAGCTAATTTGGTTATCGAAAAAAGGCAATCCGGTACTAAAATCGCACCCAGTTCCGGCGGTGCGAAAAACGCCAAAAAGTGGGTAGTTCCAAAATCAGTTCTGGTACTATGAAAAGGTTCCCACGGTGTGAAAGGCCCTATTAGGCCCTTTCACACCGCTTTAGTTCCAGAACTAAACGTATGGTACTAAAGTACTGGGACGATTTTGCGCTGACTATTTCCCAGTACCATTTAAAGGGTTGCATTCGCACCGAGAGTGTGTACTAAGAAGTGACGTAAACCGGTCGACAGCGACGTCATTTGTGCATGGTGTTCAACAACGAAAACAAATTAGAACAACGTTAACAACAGGAGGATGGAGGACGCTGTGATCGGAGCTGTGTTTTTGTTGTGTCTCGCGAGTTTCACAATAATGGACATGGAAAGTCCGACGTATACTAAACGACTGACAGAACGTAGAGGAGACTAAAGAACTCCACAACGCAACTGGCAGTGGCTACATTGCTACAGTCCTGCCACTTCAGCGTCCGTCCATGCAATCGCTGTTCTCCAGACTTGAAAATAGTTGACCTGCTTCAGTATGTTTTACACAGAGTTTTTAAATCATGGCGGGTGAGGGCGTTTCGTACGCGTTTGGCCAATCAATGTCTACTTTCGTCACGATTAGTACCAGTTGTGCTGTTAGACCCTGCTCCGGAGTAGGAGCAAATTTGGTTCTCGAAAAAGGCAGTCCAGAACTAAAATCACACCCAGTTCCGGCGGAACTGCGAAAACGCCAAAAAGTGGGTAGTACCACAATTAGTTCTGGTACTATGAAAAGTTCCTGCGGTGCGAAAGGCCCTATTGTTGCAAACACGGTCCCCGAGGAGAGATCTTCTCAAATCAGACAAAAATCACAGAGAGAGAAATTCGCTCGCACCCTAAGCGACTAAGACTAAAGTGGTGGGCTGTTGGATGTTAAGTCTTTTGCCTTTATTTATTTATTTATTTGATTTGTTTGCTGTGGTTCTGTATTCAGTTGTTCAATTAAAGTTTTATTAATATGTTAAATAATAGTAACTGTATTTTTTGTAACGAAAAAATGCATAATGAAAACACCCAAACCATTCACAATTTCTAAATTGGGCTCAAATAGAAGGCTCAGAGTGATACTAAATGAAGAGCCATTTGGGAGCCGTAAGAGGACTATTGTTCTAAGGGAGCCGAGCCAAAAGAGCTGAATCTTTGAAAAGAGCCGGACTTCCCATCACTAATTCATCCGTGCTGGAGCACAACCCACGGAAGGAAGACAATTCTGCAAACAGCTACAATTGCAGGTTTTCAAACCGAGATGGCGACAATGAGGCAAGACTTACGAACTGCAGCTTTAAGAATGACTTTAAAAAGTCATTATTCGATTCTTAACTCTACATTAATTGTTTCAAACACCACCAACAAAACATGTTCGAGTGAAATGCTTACTAGAAAATGGTGCTTGTGCTGTATTTCTTGGTTTGATATTTTGTTACTTAACGCAATGACATTTATACACTTCATGTGTGGCTTCAGTACTTTTTCTGGCCCACTTTATCTACAGATGTTGAGATGTTTGCCTTGGTGGAAATTTCAAAACAAATTGTGCACATGTGCAAGAAAGTCTATTTTAAATCCATGATATATAAGTGAAATTGTTCATTGTTTCTTTACTGCTAATGTTTCACATCTCAACCAGCTTCATGCTCTTTTTAGGCAGTTCATCAAAACACTGGTGGAGAGGGACAAGATGAACAAATATTGTCGTGCAATAATTAGAATTTGAAAAGGATAGTTTAGTAATACTGTACATTTCTATGCTTGTTAAAAAAAACACTGGTTACCTAATCCCAATAACACTGCCACTAGCAAGCCGCTAACTAACTAGAGCCATTTATTAACTACACAGCATTGACGACTATAATGTGTGTACCTCTTCTGAAGCACAGCACAGGCTGGAGTGCTGACATTACTGTTTAATATGACTGAAGGACGTCCGAGTCTGGAGAGCAACCTCAGCATTGTCGCCGCCATCTTCCCCTTCTGTCACCCTGGCTGCTGCTTCTGTGGAGAAGTCTTTACGCTGGATTGTTTTACTGCGGCTCTGGCGCCACCTGCCTGTAGGAGGTTTAAACTCAAGGCTCAGCTGAGTATTATATGTATTATAAGTAACTACGCACAAACAGCCACTAGGTGTCTGTTAGTCGACTCAGCAGTTATAGTTTTATTGATAGATGCCGCTTCCAATGTGGAAATAGTTGTTTTAAAGTGAAATATTTAGCCATCATCCACAAACAATCTTTCTGAAGAATCGCTGTTTTTTGACGTTCATGAGCGAATCGTTCTTTTGAGTCGGTTCCATGTATCAAACAAATCGTATTCATTCACGAATCGACTCTTCAGCTCAATTCACTGAATCAGTGATCCGGTCACAGCGTGCTTTTCAAGTGCAGTACAAATACTGTGGTAAACATGGTACTGGCATGGTACATTTTTATACATTTACTAGTATGAATGTTAGTGATATTTGTAGTTAATTATGTATATTGCAGATACTGTGTAATGTTGTATGTAATTATATATTTATTGCAGACAGCTCTATACACACACCAATATTCAAAGGGTTGGGGTCAGTAAAAAAATTTTTTTTTGAAGAAGAAATTCTTAACCTTATTCAACAAAGATGCATTGATCAAAAGTTACAGGAGAGAATGTGTATTTATCACGTTACAACATATTTTTATTATTTCAAATAAATGCTGTTATTTTGAACTCAAAGAATCCTGAAAAATGTATCATAGTTTCCACAAAAACACAGCACAGCTGTTTTAACTTGAATATGTTCCTTGAGCAAAAACACCAGGAATTAGAATAATTTTTGAAGGATCATGTGGCATTGAAGATTGCTGCATATTCAGCTTTTACCGACATATAAAATTACATTTTAAAATGTTTTTAAAAGGAAAACATTTATTTTAAATTGTAATAATATTTCATAATATGGTTTTTACTATATTTCTTGTGTATGTGTAGTGGACAGGTCCTTAAGGAACTTTCTCTAAAAAACAGTATTACTATGTGCTTACATTACTACGTTCATGAAAATTGTATGTGCTCCTATAAACAATGATGTTCTCATATTTTTCTTCCTATTTTACTGTTGCTGACACCAATTTTTAATTAAACTAATTCTAGAAGATATTTTCCCTAATTTAAGAATGAACAATAAATATATTTGTATGTGTATCAGTATGTATATATATATTTATGTTAAATATTAAATATATATCATATATAAACCACGCATTCGATACTTCATTGATTCTTAGAAAAACAGTGCTTTTATTTCTGATATACTGTGAAAAAATAATTACGTAACATTTTTAAAAAATACTGGAAAAAATCAAAGGGAAATAAAAAAAAAAATCAATAACTTTTGTTGTACATCTGTCAAACGTTTTTCAGCTACCAAGAACAGTACAGTAAGGTCAACGTTTATTTTCTAAGACACAATTATACAGGATACACCCCTACCAGCAGAAGAAAAGTTTTGGAGCAGGAACGTGAGAGAAGTAAATGAACGGATTACATAAAGATTTTCATATACTCACACTCACACTCAATCGCACACACAAAAACACACATCTGCACGCACTCCTCTGGCCTTAAGCCAGTTTATAAAGTGAGGGAATATAAAAGTCATGTTTTCCTAAGGCCACTCTTTATTTTGTTCACTCCTTCATATATTCCTTCTTCTCGTCTTCATGGAGCTTCAAGTTCTTAGATGGGACAGGGAATGCAAATACTGTCCAGTGGGCCAATTGTCCCACAAGATTTTCCCCAGTCCATCAATACAAAGGATGAGTGGTTGGCAGCTCAAGCAGGTCATCAAGATGTTTCCGGATCCTCCTGAACGCTCTTGGTATCATACTGGCTCCAACCAAGCTACTCATCGTCCTCTCTGTACTGTACCGAGTCAGAAAGTACCATCGCTATAGTGCCTGTCAATCTTCTTCACGCAATTGAAAAATAACAATACTGCATTTCAAGAGTGCATCACACTGGATGATGTAAAATAATACTTGAAGTTGGAATTACACATGGGAAAGTATTTACAGGGCTCGTTGGAAATGTGGACAAAGACGAAAACTAGTTGCAGAGAGTGAGTACCACTGTTCCGATGGATTGTCTTCATCCTCGTGTTTCTCCATTTTCATCATTGCTTTGATAATGGCATACTTCAAAACCCGTTGAAGACAGTTCATAGCCAAAGACCAACTCTGGTCCCCGTAAGGTAGTTTTTCTTAATTGGCGAAAAATACTTCAAGTTGGACGTTTGTGTTTGGCACAAATATCAGGTGTGTGTCTGTGTGAATAAGTGAGTGAAAGACTCTCCGATCTCAAACTTCACATGAAAGTCCTACTAGCGCTTTGCTCCTCTGGGTTGCGCGGCGTTAAAAAGCACTCCAGAGCTGCATCCCAAATGACGCACTATACACTATGCACTTATACACTATGTACTTATGCACTATGTACTCAACCATGTAGTGTATGAATTATATAAGGTTAGTTTGTCATTCATAAACGGAGTCTGATAGCCCCTCCCCCTTCACTACGTAATTAAAGCTGCGACAGTTGAGTGCATGAAGTGTTCAACATTCCACACTTCGTTACTTCGGTTATTTAAGTGCATCATCCGGGTATTTAAAGTGCACTTTTTCTTTTTGGAATTTTGAGTGTGAACGCACTACTCGTACTATTTATACTACAAAACATCATAGAATAGTGCATAAGTACGCGATTTGGGACGCACCTCAGATCTTTGACTTTAAATTAGTTCCAATTTGATCTTTGTAATCTTTAAGACGAATGTGATAGCAGCCTGATCTTAGATCAGTGAGGGTGAGTTTGGATACCTAAGGCTGGATCAGTTTAAGACCTTCTCTGCTGTTCCCAACCCTCAAAAAAAAAAAGAGGAAAAACTCTAGGTCACTCACGACCGAATAAATTTGCAAACAACGATAACAAACAAATCTGCATATTTTCTTGTTCGTTGAGGTGAATATCACCCAAATAAAGACTGATACTCTAACGTTGAACCTTTGGTCCAGTTACAGAAATATGCCACTAAAAAATATGATTTTCGGTAATATTCAAAACATAGAGAGAGAACGCTCTAGCCTAGTGTGCAAATGAGAGACTACATATCGATTATGAGGGTAATCTAAGCTAGAATACTGGAATGCAGTGCAAACAATGACCCCACTACAAAAGCACCATGGAAAAGAGTGGGGCATTCCTGTATATGAATATGTATATAGATTTATATATATTCCATGGTTCTGAACTATTTGTAGGATACTGAACTAAATGGCTGTCGCTGACCATGTCTGAAAACGGTTTAAATGGCTTCCTCAACTGGTCTCTGTCATAATGTTGAAATTTAAAGGGTAATATGTTTTATTGCAAATGCTAAAAAGTGCTGTTTTAAATTTATGCACAAATACAGCTGCTCTGCTAATGGATTGGTCACTGCACTGGAAGGCTAGTAACCTGTTTAACGAGGTAGCTCAGCAAGCTGGATACCCAGGTAGATGCAGATTTACACGCAAAGTAATTAAGAATAATCTAGTCTCAAAACGCATTGGTTTGGTGATCAAGAGTATTGTACGAGTAATCTTAAATGTGCTCTTCATTTCCTTTCTCGAATGCAGACCTTCATTTGAGAATGAATGAAAAAATAAAGATATTTGGATATTTTGTGACATTGGTAACCATGTACAGTGGGTTCTAAATGTCTTCTTTTCTAACATTCTAATATTCAATAATTTTCTAATAAACTGGCTAATTTTTCCAGTTGTTTGTTTGTGAATTACTGGATAAAGATTAAGATAAAAAATGTATATTCATTATAAAAATGGGCAAGGAGTTATAAGATTTTATTTATTTGTTACTTTTCCAGGTCTAGAAATCACTTTTAAAATTAGGCTACCTTATGTACAGCATCCATGATTTTAAGGCAGAACCAACCCTGGTTCTTCAAAGAAAAAAAGATGTTTCCCCAAATTTTAGTAGTTTTATCATGTTTTGATGTTAGTTTTGTCTTATTTGAAATAATTTTAAGTCATCTTGAGACCCCCTTGGAAGTTTGCTGAGGCACCCTGGTTGAGAACCACTGCTTTAATGGATTTAAATACGGTAAACACATTAATACTATATTAAATCCATCATACAGAATTCCGCAGTTTGTCCAAAACATCTCCAGTTTTTTTTTTACAGATGATCCATGTAATCCAGCATGATTTGAGGAAGTTTCAAAGAGCATCTTAGGCTTTAATGGAAGAAAATCTTTTGTAGAAATAAGTTCACATGATCAAATTTTACTTTTGTTTAGTGACCTAAAAATTGTGTACAACCTTAAATATTTTTTGCTTCATTTCCTGGTTTACATTTTTTTCAATCCTGAAATGAACCTTAAATATCTCTGCTTCAATTAGCGTTTCCTGGTTTACATTTTTTTTACTCCTGAAATTCTCAGTTTATGTCAAAATCGAAATAAAATAATTTAATAATAATAATAAAAAATATTTTTGGTGGTCTTAGACTTTTGGACCCCACTGTATATTGTGCAATTTGTCATTAAAAGCCCTTTAAACTATGCTAAGCTTAAGGAGAGAAGCTGACGAAGCCATTGAAGAGAATTCATACATGTACTGTATCTCACATGACCATCTCTGTCAGAGACCACTGTTAAACAGACTATAAAGCCTATAAGAGGCACCCTTTATTTCTCAGGAACTACCTTTGTGATCATGCTTATTAAAAGCATTCAGGATTTAGTGAACGGTATAAAGATCTTAGATCTTTTCTAGACACCAGTCTTTCTTGATTGTGACTTTCGCTCTCAGCTCCTGGAGCTGAGAAATAAACGCTAAGACGCTCCTGCCCTGCATCCCGTTCTCTTTTCTCGGCCTCCGTTTACTCTGAGCTTCTCTTTGTTTGTTCACCCTCCGTCTTTATCTCAGTTTCATTCATTATTTCCGTCCTGTGTATCTGTGTGAGTGTGTGTACTTATATGGCCGATATCAGCATAACATCAGCGTAACTTATGTTACATACATGTGACGCTTCTCTTTTACACATGTGTCTGCATCCTCTGTGTGTGTCGGTGGGAATAATCGGAATGCTGGGAGGTGTAGGAGAACCGTGTGGAACTGCCGTATTTCCCAAGTCCATTCTCTGGGGTTCCGGTTCCGCCTCCTGCGCCGACACTTGGCCCGACTCCATACATCTCATATGCCGGCCCGCCTTCTAACGGGGCGAGGCTAGGTGGCCCAAAACCCATTCGAAATGTCGGATAGTGCGGGTAACCATAATTTTCGTATCCGAGCTGAGCGGTGGAGTCCAAGAGGCTGCAATCAGCGGTGAAGTCGCTAGTCTGTGGGCCAGAACTGGGCGGAGGCTGCTGGGACTGCCCGGCACGGGTGAACGTGTTGAATTGGGCATAGCTGTTGTGCGAGAGTCTAGAGGGAGGGCGAGGGTCGTAGCAGCCCGCTCGTGACCCCGGAGCCAAGCTGCTCGGTGTTCCCGGGCCTGCCGTAGCTCCTGGAGCTCCTGAGCTACTGCTCACAACGGCCGCGGCGCCCCCTGGCTGGCCGGAGGTGCGATAGTCTGAGTAGTGCATGGATCGGGAGGCGGGACGTCCCTCATCATGGGTGGAAGCTCGCACGTTGTAGTAGCCATTTGTTGGGTCCTGGAAAAGACAACAGGCATCTTCAGTGTTCCTACCATAAATATATCAAAACCTAATTTTTGATTAGTAATATGCATTGCTAAGAACTTCATTTGGACAACTTCAAAGGCGATTTTCTCAATATTTTGATTCAGATTCCAGATTTTCAAATAGTTGTATCTCGGCAAATATTGTCCTATCATAACAAACCTTACCAATGGAAAGCTTATTTATTCAGCTTTCATATGATGTAGAAATCTCAATTTCTAAAAATTGACACTTGAGACTGGTTTTGTGGTCCAGGGTCACATATGTGAATACTTTTTGTTCAACATGGGTACACAGGTAAAAACGTGCATTGTGGTAATAATGTTGGTGTTTTATGATGAATGCTGCATTCCAGAGGCGGAACTTATTTTTTATTAAATAAATTGTTTCCATTACATTACCGTATCAAAAGTGACTGTAAGGACTTTTACATTGTTACAAATTATTTCAAATAAATGCTGTTCTTTTGAAATGTCTGAAGAAATGTATCACGATTTCCACACAAATATTACTTTAAAACTCTTTTAAAAAATGATAATGATGAGAAATGTTACTTGAGCACCAAATCAGCATATTAGATTTTTTTTTGAAGGATCATGTGACACTGAAGACATGTAGTGTAATAATGTAGACTTTTAAAAAATATATATTATTATAAAATTATGCCCAAAAACACAGCACAACAGTGTCACATTTTTCAACAGTCTTGATTTTGGAAGAACTTTTCCCATTCATTTTCTCCATAGGGATTTAAAAAAATTCTTCAATGAAGTGTTTTAAGTTATGAACCAATCCAAACAAACCAGTTGAATGAATAACATTACAAGCTTAAATTTGAAACAAAGAAGCATTTGAAAATAAGAGAAAATACTTTCTTGACTGTCATAAAATAATTGTATTTTATTGTAGAATTAAATACTTATCATACGAAGCATTGCAAATTTTATTCAGACATAGCTGATTTTAATGTTCACTATTAAATAACTTAATTATTTAGTAAAAATACACTGCATTACTATTTTTAAAAATAAATATAATATACCATATATTTAAATTTTATTGCAAAATATTCATGTAAAAATATTAGTGAGACTGACTATTATCTATTATACTCTAATTGGTGGGTTAAATAATATTGATAGTGAAGGTCTTCACAGCGAATTCGACAAATTAAAATTATGGCTTCTGCAGCAGCATATCCCAACCAAAAACAATCTTGGACCTAATGGTTGGTCTTTCAAGAAAGGTTAATATGATGTGGCTAATTTTTCTATAGTGACTAGGATTTTTACATATGGGACCTGACTGCTGAGGTCTATAGAAGTTGCATGTTTTTGTAAACCGAAGTATAGGTCGTACATCACTTATATTAGTGTGTGCAGAAGTATCGGTGTGTCTGTTCACCTTGAGCTCGTAGTCCTGGCGCGTGTCCAGCGTGTCACTGCGTAACTCCTGTTTGAGGTCAATGTCATCTTTAAAAGGCTGGGAGGAGGGAGAGAGGGTCACAGAAGGTAAAAACTAAACCATAAACGACAAGCGAGCAACCAAGAGGGGGAGAGAGATGCAACGTAAGAGGGGAGGAAAACCAACAGGAGATAAGAGAAGGAGAAGAGAAGAAGGATATAAAGGAAGAGAGGGAGGTTGAGAGAGAAAAAGGATTAATTTCAGCTTTGGAAATGTTATTTAAGAGGAAATACATTGGAGGAAGTAAAGATGATAATTCGGTTTTGTTATGTGTTAGGCAGGTTTTGGAAATTCCCTATCAATTGTTATATACTGAAAGCATTGTGTAACACAAGTGTTAGTGAATTAACGTTGAATAATTTTAGGGACAATTTGTTCATACAGATCAAATCATGTGGTTAATAATTGTACATTTCAGAGTTATTAATTATTTAGTGTCAGTGCTGTTCATCTTCACAAAGATTCATAAGACAAGGCACAATCACCACTGGCAAAAGACACAACATTACATAATTTTTACTAAATATTAGCACATTGATATACATTTTTTTAAATATTAATTTATTTAATAATATAAATTATGTAAATTTTCCTTCCTACGTTGTACAAAATAGTCTAGCTCTTGACAGAATAATACATTTTAAATTATAATACTGTTGACAAAACCCAATTTAAACTCAGCTCATCTCAACAATTTTT
>JADLZN010011501.1:165000-236300 GCA_018155175.1 Sinocyclocheilus anophthalmus
GTATAAAAAAATACAATAAATAGATATTAATATTGTAAAATAATAAAATAACCTCTTTTATTTGGATCCACAATATGATTTGGTCACTTATCTTCCTGGGCTCCACATGAAAAAAAAAAAATATATATATATATATAAAATTAACATTTATAAATACACAAGAATAATAATAATAATGAACACATACTGTTTTTTTTTCATATTCCAATTTCATTTTTATCTTCAGACACTAAAGACTGGAGTAATGGCTGCTGAAAAATTCAGCTTTGCATTTAAAATATATTAAAATAGAAACCAATTATTTCAACAGCTTTACAGTTTCTACTGTATTTTTGATCAAATAAAATCAAACTTCTTTCAAAGACAAAAAAAAATGCCAAAATTTTGACTGTTAGAATTGTGTGCATATAAAATAATGAAATTTCCAAAGGAAAATAATTTACATTCTATCAAGTAATAGTGGATATATATAAATTATTTAAAAAAACATCTGCAGTGGCAGGCCCTGCAAGAAGCAAATGGACCCAAAATAATCCAGTACAGTGCAACATAATCTGTACATTTCATACAGGAGTGAAAAATTTAGGATTTAAAAAGCATATTCAAGTGCATAAAATGCACCTGAACTGTATCTGCTTCACATTGCCTGCATGAACACATATTTCACACCAGCAATGGGATAAATGGCCTTTCCTTGCTGAAACATGGGGCTGGATAATGGTGAGAAAGCACCAGTTCTCCTTTCAAAACCACTAAAACGGTTGTATTATTCATGCTGAGCTGGGAGAATATTTAAAAATGCATACCTCCACATGTTCATGGTAAGCTTCCATTTACCTCACAAACCAAGACATTTGAAAAGGCTACAGCATTAAAATAACAACTTCGCTGTTCCCATACTTCATATTTCATAAAGCTCATCCTGGAGATGCATCAGGACTGAGCTGCAAGTCATTTTAAATTAGAATCACTAGTAGTTTCAGAGAAGGGATGCGTCTGAAAGCCACATACACAGAGCTGCAGCAGAATCATCTACAGCAGAGAGAGTTACTTTGGGCTCAGGCCTAGTTCGAGTTAAACTCTAGAAACTGGTTTAAGGTGAGCTCATCTGGTTTCTTAGGCTAAAATTACATTTTGAAACCAGCTTTCCCATGGGTATCCATATGGTGAATAATAGGAAAACAGTAAAATATCTGTTATTAGAATTGTTTAGGAACATTTTTGTACATTTCTGTGGAAAATAGCGTAAATGTAAATTCAAGTGAATGCAATGTAACTTACGATCTTGTCAGGGGGAGGTGTGCTGGCGATGTAACACTTGACTTCCCCTCTCTCCCCTCGAACTGCATACTGGACCGGTTCGCTTGAGATGATGGGTGGACCTGCTCAAAAAGTCCAAAACCAAATTATCAGAAACTACATTATCAGAAAAACTACTGAATCATTTTTCTATTTTAATTTTAATTTTAAAGTTTTAATAATTTTGTTGTGGTTTTTTTTTATTTATTGTAAATGTTTTTTAATATGTCTATATAGTTTTTATTAATTTTTGTTTTGTCAGCTTTAGATTTAATTATTTTAGTACATTGTTAAACTAAATGTTGCCTAGCACTATCTGGAGTTTCAAATATTTTAATTTTTTTAGTATAATTTATTTCAGTGCATATATTTCAAATAACAAAAGTTTTTTATGGTTTTAGTATAGTTGACTACAGCTTTAGTTGACCTATAGTTTTAGTTGAGCTGGCTTTAGGACCCAGAACTGAATTTGACTTCAACAACTACAACAAAAAACTATACACTGAAAAGTATTAATTTCAAGACACTTTTCGAGAATGAGGGCATGTCACACAAACTCTCTATGCTGGCATCTGCCTTATTTAACTAGCATCTACCAAATGACAGATTAAATTCCAGCAAAATACTGTTTGAGGATGCATGAACTTTGACATCAACAACAAATTGGTTTTAAAGTGTTTTCTCTTCCCTTTTAAATCTTGATAAGCTTATTTACTTTGCTATTTTAACTACAGGTGCATCTCAATAAATTAGAATGTCGTGGAAAAGTTCATTTATTTCAGTAATATTCAACTCAATTCAAATTGTGAAACTCGTGTATTAAATGAATTCAGTGCACACAGGCTGAAGTAGTTTAAGTTTTTGGTTCTTTTAATTGGGATGATTTTGGTTCACGTTTAACAAAAACCTACCAATTCACTAGCTCAACAAATTAGATTATGGTGACATGCCAATCAGCTAATCAACTAAAAACGCCTGCAAAGGTTTCCTGAGCCTTCAAATGGTCTCCTCAGTTTGGTTCACTAGGCTACACAATCATGGGGAAGACTGCTGATCTGACAGTTGTCCAGAAGACAATCATTGACACCCTTCACAAGGAGGGTAAGCCACAAACATTCATTGCAAAGAAGCTGGCTGTTCACAGATTGCTGTATCCAAGCATGTTAACAGAAGTTGAGTGGAAGGAAAAAGTTTGGAAGATAAAGATGCACAACCAACCGAGAGAACAGTCTTATGAGCCTTATGAGGATTGTCAAGCAAATCGATTCAAGAATTTGAGTGAACTTCAAGGAATGGACTGAGGCTGGGGTCAAAGGCATCAAGAGCCACCACACACAGATGTGTCAATGAATTTGGCTACAGTTGTCGTATTCCTTTTGTTAAGCCACTCCTGAACCACAGACAGTGTCAGAGTTGTCTTACCTGGGCTAAGGAGAAGAATAACTGGAATGTTGCCCAGTGGTCCAAATTCCTCTTTTCATATGAGAGCAAGTTTTGTATTTCATTTTCCTAGAGTCTGGAGGAAGGGTGGAGTTCATAGCCCAAGTTGCTTGAAGTCTAATGTTAAGTTTCCACAGTCTGTGATGATTTGGGGTGTAATGTCATCTGCTGGTGTTGGTCCATTTGTGTTTTTTGAAAACCAACGTCACTGCACCCATTTACCAAGAAATTTTTGAGCACTTCATGCTTCCTTCTGCTGAAAAGTTTTATGGAGATGCTGATTTCATTTTCCTGCAGGATTTGGCACCTGTCCACACTGTCAAAAGCACCAAAAGTTTGTTAAATGACCATTGTGTTGGTGTGCTTGACTGGCCAGCAAACACACCAGACCTGAACCCATAGAGAATCTATGGGGTATAATTTGTCAAGAGGAAAATGAGAAACAAGATACCAATAAATGCAGATGAGCTGAAGGCCACTGGTCAAAGAAACCTGGGCTTCCATACCACTTCAGCAGTGCCACAAACTGATCACCTTCATGCCACGCCGAATTGAGGCAGTAATTAAAGCAAAATTAGCCCCTACCAAGTATTGAGTGCATGTGCAGTAAATGAACATACTTTCCAGAATGCCAACCATTCACTAAAAATGTTTTTTTTTATTGGTCTTATGTATTCTAATTTGTTGAGATAGTGAATTGTTTTTTTTTTGTTAAATGTGAGCCAAAATCAGCACAATTAAAAGAACCAAAGACTTAAACTTACTTCAGTCTGTGTGCATTGAATTAATTTAACACACAAGTTTCACAATTTGAGTTGAATACTGAAATAAATGAACTTTTCCAAGACCTTTCTAATTTATTGAGATGCACCTGTAGGGGGAAGTCGTGGCCTAATGGTTAGAGAGTTGGACTCGTAACCCAAAGGTTGCGAGTTTGAGTCTCCGGTCCGGCAGGAATTGTAGGTTGGGGGAGTGAATAACCAGCGCTCTCTCCACCTTCAATACCACGACTGAGGTGCCCTTGAGCAAGTGAGTCACAATTTGAGCAAATGCTCCCCGGGCGCCGCAGCAAAGGTTTCACTGCTGTGTGTGTGTGTGCACTTTTGATGGGTTAAAATGCAGAGCACTAATTCCTAGTATGGGTAACCATACTTGGCCACATGTCACTTCACACTTTTTTTTTTCACACTGTATATTCAATTATACTGTTATTTACATTTAACATGCTTTTTCCCCTAGAGTCTATGACCCATTTTTTGGATTGTGACCTAACAATTTAGCACCAATATATTAACTAGTAACTCACATGCAGAGCTCACAATGAGCTAAATATTGGTAAAAAACCTTGAATGCTGCATTTTACAAAGTGTTTTATTATTTCTTAGTCCAATAAGATAAAAGTACTGTACTGACCGTTGACGGTGAGTGTGACCTCTGTCTCGCCCACTGTGGCTTGTTACAAGCGGGGGTTGTTGGGCAGGGGGCCGGATGTCCTCTTTACGGGCACTTTCTATTGTTCTCGCCTTGCACACATACTGACCAGCATCTGCCTGACTAACTGACTTCAGATAGAGCTGGTTATTATTACTCAAAACCTGTGCATTAGAGACATAAAAAAGACACCAACTGGAACGAAGGATTGCAGCTTCAACATCAAAACACAGTTGGAAGATAAATATAGAAGAGAAACAGAGCCAAGAAAAGAAGGACACATTTGGAGAACACTCACTGAAGAGAGATAAAAAGTCAGAGGGAAAATGTCATAGATAAAAAAGTAAACTGTTGAGAAAAAAGTTATTGCCTATTTCTTAGTAAGAGAGAAGAAAGAAAAAACTGAGCACGTAACAGAAAGAAGGTTTTACTAATCGGACCCACAAGCAGATGCTCACCATGCTTGAACCCTTTTTTGTCCAGGTTAGTGTGAGGGGAGGATTTCCTGCCCACTTGCAATTTAAAGTGACGTCCGAGTCTACATCCACCGTTACTGGTTTAGGCTCGACAACCAGGATAGGACCAACTGCATGAAACCGAGGTTAAAAACAGGTCAGGTTTTTGCATTTTATATGATTATTTATATGACAACTATGATAACTCCCAACACAGACAAATTCAACAAGAGATGTAGACAGACAGACGATAGACAGACAGACAGACAGACAGACAGACAGACAGACAGATAGATAGAGGGGTTAAAGCAAAAAAACATGTAAACGACTGTGGCAACTTTAACATTTGAAAGGATACTATGGTAAAGTTATTGCTTTCCTTATTCAAACTAGGTTTTTTCATGAATATATGGTTGACCTGAAGAATGAAAGCTATATCATACACATGGAAAATTATGAGCTATATCACTGCTTATCGACACTAGGGGTGTGACAATACACTTAGCTCACAAGATGAGACAAAATACAGATACTTACCATATTTTAATACTATTTTTAAGAAATTTTCAATGACAAAATATTTGTCTTTTAATTACAAAAAGTAAAACAATGCAGTTGTATTTTGAAATAGGCTATTTTAACTAATCTAGGGCTGTGACTAATGATGATTTTGGTAATCAAGTAATCTACTGATTATTTTGACAACTGAGTAATCTGATATTTTTAGTAACACAAATAGACCTAAGTGAAAACCAGGCTTTAGTATGACTATTTATATATAAACTAACGATGAGGCAATGATAATTGACGTAAGTAAAATATCAAAACCAAGTAATTACATGGTTTTATTGAACAACACTGTTAAAATCCATAATGTAATATTCCTATACACATAATATGAACATAACAAACTTAAGTATGTTATGTATTATAACAAATACCTGCAGAGTGCGCCAACGGCCTGGTGACATTTCACTTTACAGCGTGATTAAACGATGTTTAAATCTCAGAAACTTTTATTTTTGAAATCGGGAATCAAATACATAATGTGCATCTTAAAATATGATGGTATTTTCTCTTTGTGTTGTCAAGGTTTATCAATTATTTATTTACAAGCATGGAGAAAATTGCACAGTTTGTCCCCAGGGATGACATTAGCATTCAAATTCACAAATCATACAGAGACATTTAGCCCCTTTGCACACCTACACAGGCTTTACTGTAAATTGACTGCACGTCTTGTAAGTTTAGCCCATTAAAAGACGTTGTGTGAACGGGACCTTTTCAAAAATCCCGGTAAATTTGTTCTGGCAATCATATCGTTCTTAAGGGGATGACATGATACCTCTGAGCCTTTTACCAAGCTCCACTATTTTTTTACATTAGTGTTTCTATGTAAAATATGCACGAGATCGACAGCTTTGAACCACATTGCTCCTCCCGCTTTTTCAACGGGTCCGGGTCGTATTCGCCCATCCATTCATCGGGGCTGCGACTCTGCAGTTGGATACTATTATGTGCGTCTCGTGTTTATAAGAGCAAAAATTTTTGATTGGCTAGTAATGTTAGTTTGGTTGGGAGTGAAAGCTGTGCTCCTCTCATACCATTGGTGATATTAACAATTTTTTTTTAAATGTAGGATTATTTTTTCCTCAGCCAAACGCAGTGCCAATGCCATAAAACTTTTAAGCCCTTGTAGATAGATACACATAGATAGATAGATAAGAGATAGATAGATGATAGATAGATAGATAGATAGACCGACAGACAGATAGACAGATAGATAAGCGTCCCGATAGATATATGATTTTATTTCAGTTCAAGTTTATTTTATTTCATCACCTATAATTATATTCTATAATAACCCTGGGGCTGAATTAGTTTGATTTAATTTAAGATAGATATTAGACAGACAGATGATTGATAGACAGACAGATTTATAAAATATATGTCTTAAGTCGTTGTGGTATATTTTTAAGCATATCCAAAAAAAACATGTATGGGTCAAAATCTCGCTTTTTTTCTTTTTTTCTTGTATGCCAAAATGGGCATGAATAGATTTCCATTAAGGTTCACATCAGATCCTGTTCCATGAAATATTTTGGTAATTTCCTCCTCACTGTAATATTAGCTTCAAAACGTACTTTTTTTGTTTATTAGTACAATATGCTTGCTAAGAACGTCAGTTTGATCCTTTAAAAGGAATGGCGATTTTCTCCCTCATATTGTTATTTTGAGCATACTTTTTTTGTTTAGATGTTTTTTTGCACCCGCATTGTTCCGTGTATGTCGCCCCAGATTTTTTCAATAGGGGGGGGGGTGAGATCGCAGCCAATATGTCCTGAGCCTAAACAACATACATCAATGGAAAATCTTATGTTGGCCAGTAATGTTTAGGTGGTGATGCTATAAAAACGCGCCATCTATTAAAAAATGGACACCTTAATGACTGGTGTTGGGGGGGGTGCCAAGGTGAATCTCCGGTAGTATATATCACGATACGACACGGGGACAGACAGACACTTAAAGTTTTTGTACTAGGCAATGGAAGCTCACTAGTGGAAGGGCGGCAGGTAGACCTGTAAGGTGGGGATCACCGTTAAGGATTTCTCGGCTGGCTGCAAGTCGTTAGCACCCTGAATTTCGAGATTAGATACTCAGGCACTGCGATTCATCGACACAGTAGAACGTGTTCCGGTTCTGTGCAGCTACAGCCTTTGATAAACACTTGGCCCGCCCCTCCTGCTTACTCTAAGCTGATACAGAAAAAAACCGCTAAGCTATCCGGCTCGCCCGGGTGTCGCAAAATGCAGTGATTCAGCCTTGGGTGGACAAAACAACTCTTCTCCTCTCGCCCGCCTTCCGCTCCTCCCTGTAGTGACCACATCCCGTTGGTCGCCTGTGCCTCACCTAGCAAGCGTTGCCAAAAAGGTAGGCCACAATCACCTTTGACATTAGCATAAGTCAGAATATATGAAGGACGGGGGCAACAGTCTCTCTATTCTGGCAATCACACGGCAAATCACTACTCGGTTGACACGACACTGGTAAAATGCAAACGGGACAACACGGGACAGAAAATAAGTGGGGACACGAGATCATATAATGCGGTCTAAAGAATAACGATTGGCCTAAGAAAGTGAGCTGCTTGAGCGCCCCGGATAAACAAGTCATGCTAATAATGGGTAGTTTCATCTGTCAAAACACAGGAAACCAAAGAGGCGCGGGCTCCTACCCTTATAAAACAGGCGGGCTTGCCACTGGTGACAGCGACAGGGACTTGAAGCAACAAAAGCACATATCACACAGGGGCCAGGTATGACGGAACAGAACACGGAGGTAACCCATAACAGGTGGGTTGGCAGTAGCTTGGCATGTGAAGGTCACTCTCTCTCCTTCCAATACAGAGCGAGGCTCAATGGATAACGTCACCACCGGTGGGTCTGCAGAGAGCATTCAGAATACATAATAAAGCCATAGCCATTCATTAGAGCAAAGGCACATTGAAGAACTGACAGTAAGGAGCTGGAGTGGACTGAAGCCGTGGAAGTCAACGCAAGGGTAACTACTAATATAGTGTCCAAACACAGATGAACGTCACGGTTCCTCCTAATGCTCCTTGCTATCTACTTAAAGGGATTTAAACCTCTTAGAAGGTTTTAAATGTGCTATACTCTCTAAAGCTGCTTTAGAACAGTTTGTCCTATCTTGTGGGTTGAGAAGACAGTCCACGAATACAGCACCGCCTGGCTAGATGTGGGAGGTCCTTCTCTCTCACATTTCTCTTCCTACACTGTAACATATGTTTGGTCAGGTAGCCTAAAAATGTGTTTCACATGGTAACATCTATAAATTAACTGGTTTTATTCAAGTCAAAAATATTATTTAATATGACTCAATCCACCTGACTAAATTATGTTCAACGCAACAAATACATTTTCAGAGTTATATCAGTCCCTCTGTATGCTACATTTATGGTTTTAAATGTTTTTGAGAAAAGTCTCTTGTGCACCTCATTCATTTGTTTAAAAAATACAGCAAACAGTAATTTTGTGAAAAATTATTACAATAAATTAACCTTGGTTGCTATTTTAATGTACTTTAAAATGTCATTTATTCCTGGATGATGAAGTAGAATTTTCAGCATCATTACTCCAGTCCTTACCGAGTTTCCACACTAATCCTTCAGATCATCTAATAGGCTGTTTTTGCTGATCACGAAACATTATTTATTATCATGTTGTAAACAATTACTGCTTAATATTTTTGGTGAAACCATGATAACATTTTTTTTAAAGATTCTTTGATGAATAGAAAGTTCTAAAGGACAGAATTTATTTGAAATATAATTTTTCTCTAAAAACTGTCACTTTTAATTTTCTTTCAAAAATAATGCTGTTTTTATTTTTTACACATTTTTGAATGATAGTGTATAGATGGTAAAGGAGGTAAGTCCTACCGACAATTTGGCTTTGAGTATTTATTTTAAAATTATTCATTTTTCAATGTATTTTGGATGTCTAACAAGAAGCGAGTCGTTTTGCGACAGATATGCATTAGTAAACCTATACTACAATAAATAACTTTCCAGTTGACGGGGCAGCCGGGGACCGATCTGGTGCTATTCCTCTGCAGTGCCTGTTATATTTCTGCTTTCGCTCATAGACTCGTGCTGTTTAACCTTGAGGTCTGTTCAAGCTGATTGGGAAAAAGTTCTAGACTTACGGTGTACATTGAGGGTGATGGTGGTAATCTTACGTTGCGTTGCGTGTGCGGACGACCGGGCCCGTTTGGTGCCCATCTGGGCAGCAGCCAGTTATTTAGATAGCCAACAACAGTAAAAGGTCTCCCGGTGTCTGTAGCTATCTGTCCTTCTCCGTGTTGAAGAGATGGGCCGTAAACTGCGTGATTCAGGGCGGACAGCGGTCGGGCACGCAGAGTACGTTCCTGTCTGGGAATGCAGCCTACTTCAACATCAAGGACCAAAATGACCTGTTAAGTACCATTATCTGCTGAGATACATCGTCAAGCAGGTTCTATAATCATACTTGTAGTAAAAATGAGCGTACTCTCATGGCAAATTGCAGGTGGGCTCTGATGGAACGCTGCACAGGTGATGACCAGAGGCTGGGAGAGGGCGACACTAGGTATGAACTGGGGTGGGGGAAGAGGGTCACGCCAAAAGAGAATTCTGAGAGTGGGGGAGCAGAGGTAGAGGAGTTATTTTGTCGATTTATATTTAGAATATGAAATCATTTGAAAATGTTCAAAAATTGTGTAAAATAAAACACTTACGACAAAGCATTTTTCACAAATAAATATTTAATAAAAATATAATTCAAAAGGAAGTAAACACTAACTAGCAGGGCACTCAGTATTCTGGGATGTTTGTGTGCATTGGGAATCTTTTTTTTTTTTTTAAATAAAGCCAAGGTAACACTAATTTTACACACAGCACACAATGGAAAAAACATGAATATGACAGTGGGCAAATGCATAAAGTGCAGCATAATTTGAAATCACTAGTTTAAAGTTTGTCGATCGCGCATCTCCAGTGAATCTGAACTCTCCTCCTGTCCACATTCAATTTGCACGAACCGACCGTCACACAGATAACACGCGATCATGCAGGATACAAATGCACACTTCACAAGATCTCAACTAGATTCGACTAAGTCTGCAAGGTTTGTGAAATTAAATGTTCATTAGTCATTCAAAGATTTGTTTAAATGATATAAATGATAAATTTGCTGAATGCTGACGGCAAATGAGAAATTATTATAGTGTTTGACTTTCTATTACTAATAATATTAAAGCAATCGTTATAATACTTTTTTGTATACATTTTAATTCCTTTGTTTAACTGTTATATCTGATATTCTATTCATATTAGGCAGAACTGAACGATGACAGCGAACAAGAGGGAGAATGTGAGCGGTGTGCGCGGTGTCCCGCCTCGAACACATTGGCCAAACAGAAAAACTTATCAGCCGATACCGATATTTGAAAAATGCCAAAATGCCAACAAATGCCAAAAATCGGCAAGGCCGATATATCGGTCGACAAACTCATGCTTGTTTCACTTTACATTTACATTTATGCTGAGATGATTACACAAGAACATTAAATGATCTTATTTGCATCATTAATGCATGTTTCTGGACTTGTGCACAATTAACCAATTTTATTCCAAAAGGAAAAATTGTGTTCAATTTATTCAAAATGTAATAATTAGTTTTCAAAATGACTTTGCTCACCCATCTTTCACTATCTAATGAATTCCTCAAAGGCAAAATAAAATCTCTCCCTAAATTTTCTTCTTACACAATATCCTGTAACAATCATATTATATTATGAATATACATTAGGTTGCGAATACAGTTTCATGTTGATTTCAATATCTTTTTGTCTTTGCTGAGGAGTGAGTCACGTGTGTGTGAATGAAATGAGCACTCATACTAGTCAAAACGTTGTGTATGAGTGTGTGTGTATCTCACCGTGGTGCTGATGGCCCCCTCTATCGGCAGGCCGTCTTTCTGCCACTCTATGACAGAGGCGGGTTTGGCTCCGCGGGACACGCAGGTCATGTTGTGTGGGACCCCCGCTGTGAGGAGGATCTCCGGGGCCCCCTCAATCACCGGCTCATCGGGAGGAACTACACACACAAACACATGCGTGTTCAATTATTCAATTATTAATAGCAACATCTCATAAATCTATTCATTTCATAACACATTAACCCATTCATTCCATCATAGCCAACATCTAAAACAACAAGCTTTTAGCATGCATTGACCATTCAGACCCTTTTCTAAGCACACCCACACATTCATACACACAGCACTCACTGAGGACGGTGAGTTTTGCCCGTCGCGAGCGCAGGGCTGCCTCCGTGGCCTGGCACTCGTAGAGAGAGTCATCTGAGAGTTCAGCAGCTGAGATCTCCAGATTATACTGCCCAACATCCACCAGCCGCAACACACGATACCGCGGCCAGGCTGCAGGAGACATGCACACACAGACCATGACTTGTCACTTTTAGTGATGATTTGGAGATAGATATGCTGCGTTTGAGACAAGGTTGGATGTGGGAACTTTCAAGTGGAAATGACCCACTTCCAACATCAACGATTTCCAGTCAATTACACGTCACGTTCACATGTTGACCACATTATGTTGCCATGACACAACGAGACACAACGGGAGCATTTTATGTTTTTGTGTCAATTATGGCAAAAACAGAAAACAATTAACATAAAATGCTGCCATTTGTTTTGAAAATAGATGACGAAAAGCAAATTAACTCTAATGGTTATAAGTTATCTCCACATTATGCTCGTTGGAACAGTCTCGCTGAGGTCGGGGTTGATCGATCTGCCCCGAGTTCACAGGTCAGATGTCCGACTTCAAGTGGCATTCTAGACGTTATTTCCAAGTAGGAGGTAGGACAAATCCAAATTTTGAGTTGTCTGGAACACACCAATAATCTTCATATTCATTTAACAAGTAAAAAATAAGCATGCAGTGACGTTATCCACCACTGAGAGGCAGTAGAGTTTGGGTAATATATGTTCGCGCTATGTCATGGACATTTCCAGCTTCTGCTGCAAGAGAAATGACAAAAATTCTGCTGCGAATTACATCACGCATCCCCAACCCACACAGCCCTCTCTCTACTGTGGGACTGAGTTATCAGTATGTGCGGTGCGCATGTATTTCTGCGTGTGCACATTTGTGTATGTGTGTATCTGACTGCAGGATTTGTGCACGTGCTTTTATATGAAAGCCACGGGGACAAACCAGTGAAGCATCACAGTGTAAATACAACTACACTGAGTCAAAGTGAGAGAGCAAGAGAGAGAAATCTTCCTCATGCCTTTTAACGAATCTGGCGAATGCAGCAAATGTAGTTTATCAGGTCCACATTTCTCTATTTATAATGGCAGAGGTTAAAAATACCACATCCTGCCCTCACTGTTCTCATGACAGTCCACAAGGAGTGAGAAAAGATGAGCTAGTGGAGCAGAAAGCAAAAGAGCAAAGGGGAAAAGAGGACAAAAGTGAGACAGAAAACAAGCAAACAGGCAAACACAGAAAACTGAGAAAGATGAGAGATGAAACTGAAAGTATACACAGGGAAAACAGAAAAGTAAGAAAGCAAGAAATACAAGTAAGAAATATACACATTCTTAATTTTTCTGAAGAAAATGTGTTGCTTACCAAGGTGTCTTGGGTGGTTTTAGTGTGTTATGTGGTTAAATAGAGTACAAAAGTTAGAAAAATCAAACAAGAAACCTGTAAAATAGCGAGACAGATCAGAGATGAAACTGAAAGAGTGTACATAGAAAAAACGAAAAAAGTACTAAGAAAGAAAGAAAGGTTAAACAGTTTCTAAGGTGTCCTAGGCTGTTTTTAGTGTATTGCTACATGGATGAGGAGAGGACAAAAGTGGAAAATAGTGAAAAATATGAAAGCAAGGAAACATGGAAAACTGTGAAAAACACGAAAGAACAAATAAAAAGGGGAAAAGCACATACAGAAAGAAAGAGCGAGCACTGTATATCACTGACCCCGGAGGTCTTCTCCAATGCCTAAGGCCAGTCCATCTTTGGTCCACTGCACAATGCCTGAATAGTTGAAGACCACGCAGGACAGGACCACCCTCTGGCCCAAAACCACTGACTGGTCTGCAGGCTCCTGAGAGAACCGCGCCGTCCGCACTGAAACACAATATACAAGCATAACAGTACAATTACTGAAAGATCTGAGGCTCTAGTTCGGTCTACTTTATGTGTTCAATGCTGTGAAGGGTAAAACGCAACAATATCATACTTAAACCTTGAACCTGGTTTAACCTGGAGTCTTTAGCAGCATTAACATTCTACTAAACTTCTCCTTTTGTGTTCCATGGAGGAAAGTCAGTCTTGGAATGACATGAGGGAGAGTCAATGATGGCAATTTATTTAGAGAATTTCAAACTAAAACTGAGAGTGGTAAAAGTTAAGTCTGTGCCAGACTAAACGTAAGAGCCAGTGACTGAAACGCAGCATTACACCTACATCCACTGAGCAGCTTCACTCTTACAATCACTCTTCTGAGTAAGTCAATGTGGTTCCTTGGAAGAAGAAACGTGTCCCTTGATACCAAATTCCAGACACATTTCTTCACCCGCAAAGCATGGTATCCACCAGAGTTCCTCTCTTTCTCTGACACACAGGAGGACATTTGATACTCCAGACAAGCCTGAGTCTCCAGCTTGAAGAACTGACTTACAATGAAAGCTTTCATTCAGAGCCTGAGTTGTGGATCTTTAATTGGACTGAAATCAAGAATGTTGTAAATTAAGTAAGGGCAAATCATATTTTCCCTGCATTCTTCTTTTCTTCGCTCAATGCTTCTCTCTTTCTTTCCTCCCTTTTTCCAAGTCCATCAGGAAGCAGTTTGCAACCTTCCTTGTTCACTTTTTCTTTCTTCCTTTAAAAATATGAAAGTCCTGTCATCATTTTTATCCACCCTCACATTGCCATATAACTTTTTTTCTTCTGTAGAACACAAAAAGAGAACTTGTGAAGTGTGCCAGTTTCTCTTTTCCATGCAGGAATGGGGACTTGAAGGGATAGTTCACCCAAAAATGTGTGTGTGTGTGTGTGTGTGTGTGTGTGTGTGTGTGTGTGTGAGTGTGAGTAAATAATGTTAGTATTTCTTTAAGTTTATTAGATTGAAAATTGACACAATAGTAAATCAGAACAGTATCACAAAAGCTGGTGCATACAACTTGTGTGCTATATTTGAAGCTGTATGTGTGAGATATTGAGCTGTTTAATGTTGTTACTGATCAGTCTTCCTCTCCAGTGAGTTAAGAACATCTGTGACCGGATCATCGAGTGAGTTGAGCTTTAGAACCAGATGAGTCTGATTCATGAACAAATCATTCTGACTGTTTTTGTGAACCAGATCAACTGATTCAGGACTCAAATTATTTATGGATCACTAGGGCGGGTGTCACGATTTTCAGTGAATATTAGAACAACTTAAGTTTTAGTTTGTTTCTCACACAAAGCTATCGTATGGCTTCAAACCAGTGTTGTTATTGTAATTAAAGCTAAAACGATTAAAAAAATCTAAATTAAATTAAATTAATGTTTTAGTAAAATTTAAAATTAAAAATAAAAAGTAAATATTACACAAAATAAACTAGTATCTAGTAAAATTAGATAAATAATATATAAATATTAGATGAAAACCTTATAAAAAATTAAATGTTGCCCTGGAACTAAGTTTAAATAAATAAGTTTATGGTACTATAATAGACATAAATAATACTAAAATAACACTAGATGTCTTTCCCTACCTGTATGCATTTCTTCTGTGTGCAGAACAAAAAAGAACTAATTTTGACGAACGTTGGGAACCAAACAATATTCGACTCTCTAGTGAGATGAGAACTTCTGTGAATGGATCATAAAGTTAGCGAGTTGAACCTGAGAACCAGAATCATGAATGAATCATTCTGAATAGTTTTGTGAACCAGATCAAATGATTCACTGCAAAGATCAAGACTCAAAAACACAAAATTATTTATGAATGCGGGTGTCACAATTTTCATTATAACGATTTCAATTTTTGTCTGTTTCTCACACATGTTATTAACATGGCTTCAAACCAGTGTTGTTATTATTAACTAAAACTATTCAAAATAAGTCCCGTTAACTGAAATAATAAGCTGAAATAAAACAAAATATAAATAAACAAAAATTAGAAATGTTGCTTTGGCAACAAAGCACATCACACAAATATTCAAATTAAAAGAGAAAATTGGAAATATAAAAATAAAAGCCTATTGGAAAATATTCATAAATACTATAATAGTATATAAATAATGCTAAACTAACACAATTTCAAGCATCATGTCACATGTTTGTGATACGTTTATAGTTCATTTGTGTCCATTATAAAGCTTGAAACGCCATTCAGTGATATTGCATGGAAAAGATCAACCAGCACAGTCTTCAGTATTTCTCCTTTTGTGTTCCAATAAAGGCATGAGGGTGAGTAAATGAAGACAGAATTAACTTTTCCTTTAACTTCACATTCCTATGGGAATCCCTGGTAATGCCATCATCTAGTTTGGGGCAATATTAGCAAGAACAACTGTTACTTTTGATCCGTTTTGTCATTTTTGAACAATTCCTTGCAGTTATCTATCCTTGTTTAAATACATTTTTCTCTCCCCAGCTCTGCCTTCTATTTCTGTGGTCTTTCTCTCTGGTTGGAGGGGGTTTGGAGGCACGCTGTCACAATCCATTTATCACATTAAATATCAGCCTTCTAGCCCTCTCTTGTTCTCTCGTCTCTCATCCCTCCAGCATTCCTCTCTAGGTCCCCATCTCTCTCAGTTTCTTAACAACTGGCATATGCCCACTCATCCCCCCATGACCCCATCCCTCTCTCTTCCTCTCTGTTTCTCTCCATGTCTGTTTCCTATCCTTCTCATGCAACATCCATGATCACTTTGGGTGAAATTTAATGAAGGCAAACAAGAGAAAACAATGCTCTAATGACCATAAAAACATAATATATTCTGTAGGATAATGACGTTAATATGTTACTCTGGCATCCCAAACTCCTTGTGTAATGCGCTTTGAAAAATATTCACCAAAAGCTTAAAATTTTAGTTTATTTACTCAGCCTCATGTCATTGCATACCTGTATGACTGACTTTCTTCTGTAGAACCAGTGTTATTGTTAACTAAATCGCTCTGTGTAATTGAAATGAAGCTGAAATAAAATAAAATATAAACATTAGATGAAAAACTTCAATTAAAAAAATAATTAAACTTAAATTAAAAATAAAATAACTTAACGTTGAAGTACTAAAATGACTAAAACTGAAATAAGAAAAAAATAATTCAACTATAACAGAAATATTAAAAAATGAGAAAACATGACAGAAGAAAAAGAAAGTTATGTAGGTATGGAACACATAAGGGTGAGTAAATTACAAAAATTTCATTTTTGGGCAAACTCAAATTCTTAAGGAATTTGAAAAATTAAATGTGATCAGATTTTCAATTTACAAAAGATGATAAAAAGGGACTCGAGACATCTCAAGGGTCCAGCATATCATAAAGACCTATGGGTGGGCTCCTATGACTTGATCCAGTAAACAACCACCTAACAACGACATAAACACATTCATAAAACACCTTAACAACTGCATTATAACTCAACCACCCACAACATTCCTGCATTGTTTTGCATTGCACGCTCTACATAAAATATAGCACCAAATTATTATAGTTGTTGTTATTATACAACAGGGCAGTATTTGGCCTTCACTAAAATCCATATCTATCCATTAACAGGGAGGTCATGCAACCCATTGTGACAAAGCAGTCTCCAGCTGCCCGTCCTGTAAAGCAGCAGTGTATTTATGACTCCTTTCTATAGAAGATTACTCAGCTACATTCATCCTCCACCTAAAGGGTTTTGTGCACATAGAAATGTACATTAATAGAATATATTCCTAAAATGAGAGAGCTGGCGGATTAATAACTCTCTGAAGGCTTCGATATGTTTAGAGGAAGTACAAACCTGTGTACAGTATGCGAAAAGCAGTCAAATTAGTAGTACGCATGAAACAGTAGGTGAACAATATGCGGATCCAATATCCGTTGAGACTGAGGTGTGCAGCCAAAGAACACTTTGCTATCCCATGAGGCCACTGGGCCCAGGAGCTGTCAATTCAAAAAGCAACAAAAAAAAAAAAAAAAAAAAAAGGGTGGGGGGGGGGGGGGGGGGGAAAGAGAACGATTCGACAGCTTTGGCCTATACAGTACACCAAAGATGTTCCTCATGGTTAAATTGTACTTGTTTAATGTCGCTTAACTGTATTTAATTCTACAGCAAAATTATTGATAAAATAACCATAGTGGTCACCTCATACACTTGTACAGTCAAATTAAATAAGGGAATTGTGTGTGTACACTATATAATTCATTATAGTGTGCTAACAGTACTGCAGAGCTCTGCATTGAGTAGTGTTAAGGAGATCAGTATAGTGCAGGATAAGATACGTAGTTCACCCAAAAATGAAAAAAACTAAAAAAAATTATTCTGCAGAAGACAAACTACTTTTTCTCCATATAATAAAAGTTAATGGGGTCCTAAACAACATAGCACTACAATGATTTTCATTGTATAGATAAAACCACACACAGAGTGTGACATGGGTCAGACAGAATGATGAAAATATTTTAATTTTTGAGTGAACTATTTAAAGGATTAGTTCACTTCCAGAATAAAAATGTCCTGATAATTTACTCACCCCATGTCATCCAAGATGTTCATGTCTTTCTTTCTTCAGTCGCAAAGAAATTAAGGTTTTTGAGGAAAACATTCCAGGATTTTTCTCCATATAATGGACTTCAATGGTGACCAATGGGCTGAATGTCCAAATCACAGTTTCAATGCAGCTTCAAAGGGCTCTACACGATCCCAGCCGAGGAATATTGGTCTTATCTAGCGAAACGATCTGTCATTTTCTTTAAAAAAAACAAAACAATTCTAAGAACATAATTTAACTGTCAACCATCCATAATCCATAATAACACCCTGTTCTCCTCTCACATCAAAATCCAACAACATATTTGTTTAGAACTGTTTTCAGTTGCTTCAGGAGCTTGATCTGTGCATATTTCTCTCCCAATTCAAACGGGACAGCTTTTTTCACTGGAGAAAGCAATATTATGGATAAAGGACTTCAGCCGTCTCATTCTGACGGCACCTATTCACTGCAGATGATCCATTGGTGAGCAAGTGATATAATGCTAAGTTTCTCCAAATCTGTTCTGATGAAGAAACAAACTCATCTAAATCTTGGATTGCCTTAGGGTGAGTAAATTTTCTGCAAATTTAAATTTTTGGGTGAACTAAACCTTTAAACATGCCGCAGCAAAACATAAAACAATTATAAAACTCAAAATTCATAAAAAGAAAAGAAAAAGAAAAGAAATGTTAATTAACAAAAAAAAAAATTAAGTCATTCTTTTAGCCAACCAATACTGTAATTCAATTCTATAAACGTATAGCATTTAAAAACACATGGCATTTATTAAAGAAATATCCTGAAATAATTCAAGCTTTCGAATCTACCTTCATTATACAGTATATTATTAACTTGCTTGAATGAATGTCAGTGCTGTTTTATTGTTCCCTTTCATGGGAACTTCGAACTGCGTCCTCTAGGGGTCGCTATGGGGAACGCCTCGTCGTGACCCGTGTCTGAAGCATACATTGAACAAAACACTAATAACACGTTGGCCGGCGACAGCCATGACGTCCCTACCGGTGCGACTATAGTATAAATAGGCACCGGGAGAACACATCATCCTCTTCTTCGTCTTCATTGACTGTTTTGTTTGAAGCGTGCATTTCTGTGGTAAGAGCGATCTCTATTCATATCATTATGGCGAGCACTAGCAAAGTGTTTAGAGGATGTGTGCATCCGTGTTGTCGTTGTTTAACATCTGATGACACACACGATCTATGCGTTATTTGTTTGGGCAAAGAGCACGCACGCGATGTCTCCGAGGGGGCAATCGGCGTGCACCGCAAGCGTTTTTTCAAGGAAAAAGCTCCGCTCTCGTTTGTCTCTCTTTTCGAGGTAAGAGGGGCAGCCATCTGTTTCCCGCGATTCAGGATCCGCCGCTGCTGAGGCATTGTTGTGGCAAACTGTTGGTTGCTCTTACTCCGCCCTTCCTAACTAGAGTGCACAAGCCCCAAGTGCACTAGAATTCACTAGTGAGAGAACACCAGGTGAAGGTAGTTAAGTTAATCTATTAATTAGCAGGGTAGAACAGACTTTATGTAGAGTAGCAGTGGTTTGAACAAGGAAAACGATTCCTTTTTTGTGCAGAGTTAAGCTACTACAACAAACTGGAGAAGCAGCCGGTGAGCTTTAATATTTTGTACTTGGGTTGTTTTGTTCAATCATGTTGTATTTGAATATCATTAGTTTTGTATTAGTTTGGTTTGTGAATTAGGTCTGGTTTTCTATATAGAGAGTGTATTTAAAAGTTGTAAAGGATGTTTAAAATCATTTATTTAACAAGTAGTGTGTTTGGTATGTAAAAGTATATAAACGGTTAAATATCTGTTGTCTACTTGTATGATATTCTTTGTTAATTTAAAAAAAGAACATTTTTGTATGCAAGTTTTGCTTGGTATTTTTGATTCTATTTGTTAGTGCTCTTACAGCGGTGTTTGTATTTGTCTAAAGGTTTTTCAACTGCTTGGCTAATGACTGCTTGACTAATGACTGGCTGATTGATCACTGCATCAAAAAATCTGAAAAAATAAAAGAAAGCAAAGTATGGTCAATGAGTGGAATCCGGTGGAATTCTTGTAGTGGGCTGTCTTATCAAGTGGTTTGGAGAGAAGATAGAAGAGAGAAGAAGAGAAGGAGAAAGAATCTGCACATTGAAACTTTGTAAATGGTGAAACCACTTGACAGGCATGGAGGAGAATGAACTTGTGGGGATCGCATGTGTATCTGGCCGATGAGTTTGAAGAGGGGTTTCCCTTCGCGATTGTCGGTGTGGACGAGATTGAGCCGCTGGAGGATGATGTTATTTCATTAACATCGTTTGATCCAGGGGCCAGTGCTCTGCTGGAATGCAGGAAAATGTCTGAGGAGGGCAAAAAAGCTGAGACTGAGCCTTCCCAATCCTCCTGCCCTACGTATGATGAGCTTTTGAAAGTTATGGATCGCGCCACAGCGAGGCTTACTTGCCGTGAAGCGGGTGAAGAAAATGACATCGTGAGGTCATTTATTTAAAAAAAAACAAAAAAAAAAACGAGAACGGTATTTTTCAGGCCATAACCCTCCAGCTCAGGTGAGCCTTCCTTTCTGCCTGTTTTTTCATATAAAGATTGAGAAGGAAAGGCAAAAGAGGCCTTTTTTTCACGCATCCATCGATTCCAGCATAAGAGTTATGCCAACATCGAGGCGATGCGCAAAAGCGTTTAGAGAAGATATAGAGAGACGCTGGCCAGCTATCTCTTTATGGGTGAGACGTCCTCTAAGACTCCTTTCCTTGACATCTCGCTCGGATGCCAGTGCATACGCAGCAGCAGCAGGTCGGGCGGTCGCTTCATTGCACACGATGGTGATACTCCAAGCATATCAGGCTGACCTGCTGAAAGAAATGGATAAAGGCGAGGGCCTTTCTCCTAATGAGGTAGCTGAGTGCAGGCAAAGGCGCGCTCAGCGGCCTTTACGAAGGTCCAGGTCTGAGCCCGAACAACCCAAGGGGTCCTGGCCCATCTCGGTTTGAGGATCAGAGACGGCACAGAAGGCTAGTGTCACGGCTTGCGCTCCTCCCCCGCCCGTGGGTAGGGGTAGGAATAATCGCGGGTCAAAGGAAGGTAGGTAAAAAACCTAAGGGATGTGATCCAGACAGGGCGTCAGCGCTTTTGTCCGGATTAGAGTATTACCTCAGTATCTACTCATTTCCTTCGGGGGTCTTACAGCTGCCCTTATCTTCACCTTCCTAATTACCCAGTAACCACCATCTCTCCACCTGACCGAGGAATTTCCTGCAATTACAGTCTCCTATGCTGGACCTATGATGTTTGGTTGGTTCTATTGCTTCATAGTGATCACCTTACTGATGGTCCGGACCAGAGGGTTTCTTCGGACGGGGCTCGTGCGGGAAACATGGTGTGTGAGTACGATCCATTCGATAATATATAAAATATATATATTATATATATATATGTGTGTGTGTGAATGCGATGGTTGTTGTGTGTATAATCCTTCTGCTAGCTTCTTTGCAGTGTTTCCAGGGACCTGTGTGTTTCTGTCCATTTCTAGGGTAGGTCCTCAATGGGCACACCCTCTGCTGGGTTCAGAAACCGGGTTTCGGCTTCATACTTCCTGGATCATGCGGCCTGGTCACAGGCTTCTGCGGGAGCCTTCCTGACCATCAGGCCCCCAGCATGGCACAGCAGAATTTTCTTGGACGTCCGGGCTGGGCTTATGCTTTCATGCTACCCTGACTGGTCTACCGTATCTGGGTTTCCCTGAGGGGTTTCCCGATCACCAGGATATCCCCTCTTGCTGAGGCATCGAGCGGGACGTATAGGTAGTATTTGCGAGAACCTTCTTGTGTAATGCTGTCTCAGGCAGTGCTCCCCTCACATTAGAGGGTTGTATTTGAGCTTGCCTCTCCCATTTGGCTCAGTACTTCCGGGTATCTGTGAGCAGATGCTTGGAAAACTCTTAAAATCCATACCATGGTAAGTGCACAGGTTAAGCTTTGCACACTTTCTAAAAATCAACATAAGTGGTAAGTGTGCACGTTATACTTTACCCACTTTTCTAAAATCCACATAAGTGGTAAGTGTGCACGTTATGCTTTGCCCACTTTCTGAAATCCTGGATGGTAAGGATTACGCGTTATGAGCCTCGTTCCCTTTCTCTGAGTTGGCTTAGACCCCGGTACCTTGGGCTCCACTCAACTAGTGTGTCTCTATTGACACACTCTGGAAGCATCGCTCCCCTCACCATTGAGGGTTATTGTGAGCATGATGGTGGTGTGTAAACCATCCGAATGGTGTTTTTTTTTCTTTTGAGCATTTCATTCTCTCTGATGAGTTGGATTCCTCACTCCATGGGCTGTTCTCATGGTAGTGATTAGCAGTGCTCCCCTTAATCAAAGGTTCGCCTATGAGCACACTACTCGTTTTCTGAATTTGGAGTTCTCCTCTCACATGAGAAGTTAATTTCTCTGTTTTTCCAGAGCACCTGGAACCAGCAGCATCAGGCGAACTAGGCCCTTCCTCTGCCTCTCTGATGCACTGAGTTTTTTGGCTAGCTTGCAGTACACTTACCCTTCTGATTCTAACAATCGTGCTGTAGGTCGAGCCCCCCTCTCTCTGAGAGCTGGGTTTGTGCTCCCTCAGCTAAGGTAAAATACTGCTAGCCGTTCCAGCATTGGAAAATGCTGTAAGTTGAGCCCCCTTCTCAGATTGAGAACTAGGTGCGTTGCTCCCACAGCTAAGTAAATTATTGCTAGCTGTTCCAGTTTGGAACATGCTGCAGGTCGAGCCTCCTCTCGTTTGAGAACTGGGGGTGTTGCTCCTTCAGATAAATAAGTCGCTGTCCTCCCATTGAAAATGCTGTAGGTCGAGCTCCCTCTCGATTGAGAGCTGGATGTTTGCCCCCTCAGCTACAGATTTACTGCTAGCCACTCCACCATTATAAGGCTTAGATTGAGTTGATGACTTCTCAAACATAACGTTTTGGGATGCACCATTTCCATCTATGGGCTGCTCTTTCAGAGTGCCACGAGAACCCCTTAGAACGGTATTTTTAAATCCATGTTATGGTAAGTGTGCACGTGAAGTCTTTGTACACTTTCTAAAATCCACACTGTGGTAAGTTCGCATGCTAGTACTTTGCATTCTTTCTAAAATCCTGTATGGTAAGAGCTACGAGCAGCAGCCTCGTGCTCTTTCTGAGTGATTTAAAACCCCGGTTCCGCCTTGGGCACCACTCCACCTATGTATCCTCTGGATACCTACGTTAACAGGGTGTTGCTACTAGGGGTCTGTTGAGACAGTTCCTTTAGCATATGCAGAGCGTGCGGTAGCCCCTGTGTGACAGGCCAAGACTAGTATGATTATAGGCTCTTGGTCGTATTTCCTTAAAGGAATCTATTCCTGATTCCAAGCCTTGAGCTCTACCCCGGGCCCAGGAGTCTGGCCCTAACAGGTACGTTTTTTGGGGTATGTAGCCTAGGCCTTTGGCCGTAGGGAATAATGTCACTGACAGCCGTCTAACGTCCCAGGGGCAACTCCCATGGCAATATGGTAGAGGTGGTACTTAGTGCTCGCCATGGTTTCTGGCATGCACTCCCCTCAGCATGCACTCCCCTCAGCATGGTGGCGTGGGTATACCGTTCCCCATAGCGACCCCTAGAGGATGCAGTTCGAAGTTCCCATGAAAGGGAACGTCTCAGTTTACTTATGTAACCATAGTTCCCTGAGTAAGGAACGAGACACTGCATCCTCTAGGTTTTGCCATGCTTCGGATGCAAGCTTCAGACGAAGATGTGGATGATGTGTTCTCCCGGTGCCTACTATAGTCGCACCGGTAGTGATGTCATGGCTGTCGCCGGCCAACGTGTTGGTGGTGTTTTTCAATGTATGCTTCAGACACGGGTCACAACGAGGCGTTCCCCATAGCAACCCCTAGAAGACGCAGTTCGAAGTTCCCTACTCAGGGAACCATGGTTACATAAGTAACCTGAGACGTTTTCACTTGTTTACCCAATGCCTATAGCAAAAATATGTTATTTTTATTGGGATGAGTGATTTCATTACATTATATATTGTGACTCAAAACCTCATATTTATGAGATATAACACTTCTGACAACTTCCCTTGTGATAACTAGCCCGTCTCCCCTATAAGTGCTCACCACATGAGCTTGTTATTTATGAATCAACCAAAAGGAAGCAAAAAAGGATGATAGAAGAAAAAGAGGAAAGGGGAAAGAGAGAAACACACAGTGGAGATGAGGACAAAAACACAAATACAGAGATGGAGAAAGACGTGGCTGGAGAGGGAGTAAAAGCAAACTAATGAGAGAGGACCTGAGTGAGAGCAAGAGAGGGCTTTTATAGTTTTCATTATGTGGGTTATGCTGCAGACAAATTTAGAGTGTCCTGATTTTCTTGAGTCACTGATCCCTGGGTACCAGCAGTAGTCCGTGTCACACTGCCAACGTCCTGACCGCACAAAGACGTGGTCACACGCACACTCCGACCACATTTACACACCACACTCGTGTCAGGAACACACCACTTGACCAACCTGAGAGAACAGCCTCTCATCAAGGGATCGTCGGATTGGAAACCCAGCACACCAGCAAATTCACTTCTGTCAACAAACATAAATCCTGAAGATTATCAGGTTGAACTCCAGGACTCACTGGATCCAATGGAACGCCTTCGGTTATCTATGTTACAGTATGAAAATATTCAAATGAGCAACAAAGACTGAGATGATGTCATTTTAAATCAGGGCTTCTGCAGGATTTTAAAGCTCAAATTTAAGACCTTTAAGACCTGTCCTGCACAAATAAAATTAATACCATAAGCAGGGAAGGGCAGTATCTATGGTAACATTAAACTTTAAAAATATTGTAAAAGCATGATTTACACTTCAGATACAGGTCTTCACAAAAACAAAAAGTTTAATTATCATGACCTTCACATCTCAGCCTTTAAACCATTTTTAAAGAAAATGGAGAAAAAAAAAACTATGGTACTATAGTAATATAGGTAAACCACAAATTAACTCTGGTTTTGCTACATTACACGGGTGTGGAATGGGGGGGGGAACTCGGATGATGAGTCCGGGGAGGTGAATTTCAAGAGGGGACGATGTTTAACAGCTCCAACGCTTAGATTTTTTGGAAATGAAAGGTGATTCTATGTTCATTCATTTGTAGCCTATGCCCATAAAACGTAGCGCAGTAATTTTAATATAATAATTTTTTGAAAGAAAAATTTTGAACAGTCACTTGTTCGTTCTTGATTTTGCTGAATCAGCCTTTCGAACAAATTAATTTAATGAATGATTCAGTGACAAAGACAGGGACTTGCGCCACAAGGCCTATATTTAAATAATTAATATGTCTATATTGAACTTCTTTTAAAACATTCATCACATAAATGTTATGAATTTAAGGCTTTCATGCCAACCTTTGAGCCTAATTAAACAGTATGAAAACATACTAAATGCCACTGTTGTGTTCTTGTGTGCCACCTCTTAGTGCAAAGATGATTTTTTTTTGATATTGATTTAATTTGATGGGAACTTATGCTCCCTGAGGGTGTCTTATTAGCTAATTGAATGTATGGGTAATTGAGATGCACCGATTGATCGGCAAGGGACGGAATCGGCCACAATTCAGTCAGGCAGTCTCACCCTTTCGATTTCGCGACGATCGTTTTTGTTACCAGCGGCACAGGCAAATAACATCAGGAAGGGCGATCAATTTTATTAAACAATATCAATCAACTATTAATTAAAATCTATATTTACTTCGTAATGGTTACATTTTCATAATGCAATATCTTCTTGTGCTCCACCAGTCACATTACATTAATGGTGCAAATAGGGGTTGTCTCCAGAAAACTTTTTTTTGTTATTGTAGTTGAAAGTTTCTTCACATCCCGACAGCAATCATTAGGTTAATTGGTCTAAATGTATTTATATATTCTGTGGAAGGAGTAGGACCAAGAAATGCTCGTCCAATCAAAACGCTCGGTCAGAGAGTTTTAATTGGCTTTCCTACCTGCCTATCAACATATGTATTAGCATACCTCTGCACACCCGGTTCGCGTAGACAGGATACGTCGTCAGCGTGCTCACGCACGCTGTGCAGACAGAGCGAGAATGGCAGACAAACATCAACAACCTGATCTTCCTTCCTGGTATTGTAGTATTTTAAAGTTTTCTCACCGGTGAATGACATATGATGTAGCCCAGCGGTTCCCAATTACAGTCCTCGCACCCTCGCTCTGCATATTTTGAATGTCTCGCTTATTTAAGGGATAGTTCACCCAGAATGAACAAATTGAGTGTATCTGCTTGCCCCCAGGGCCATCCAAGAAGGTAGGTGACTGTTTCTCAGTAGAACACATTTGATGAATTTAACCGTTTGCAGTCTTCAGTAGTATAAGCATGGCAATGGTAACAAACTGAGTTAGACAGAGTAAAAAACACATGACACAGACAACATCCAACTTAACCATGCGGCTAGTGAGGAAACAATTGATGTCCTAAGACACGAAACCGATAGGGTTTGTGCCACGAAACGATCGGTGTTTATATCATTTTTTTACCTCTAATACACCACTGTGTCTAACTGTCTTTGGGCGCGCGCAGGCATCCTGTGCGTGTGGTGTGTACGCGCTCTGGTGTAGTTTATGCAAGCGCCGGAAGTGATCACTCGCGCGTATACCTCACTCATTGTTTACACAGTGCACAAAAATTGTAGGTACGATGGCTAATCAAAATGATACTTACTTGCGCTTATCCGGATTGCTCAAACCGACTTAAAACTAAAAGATTAAATTCTCTCACGCGAACTCATTCGGGAGTGGTGACTTTCCACGTATTCCCAACTTCTGAGCCTGCTCGCCTGAAGTTATGGTTGATTGCTCTTCGGCTGGATATCAACACACCCCTCACGCACCGGATGCCGTGCACGCACACAAAGACAGCTGGACATAGTGGTGAATTAGAGGAAAAATATGATATACTGTTCGGTTTCTCGCACAAACCAATCATTTCATGTCTTAGGACATCAATGTGTCGCCACAAGCCGCAGGGTTTAATTTGGATTTGTATGTGCATGTTTTTTTTACTCAGATTTTGTTACCATTGCCATGCATTAAACGACTGATAGACTGCAACGGTTGGAGTTAAAAATCATCATATGTGTTCTACTGAAGAAACAAAGTCACCTACATCTTGGATGCCCTGGGGGTAAGCAGATAAAAATCAAATTTTAATTCTTGGGTGAGCTATCAATTTAACACACCTGATTCAGATAACCATCTCGTTAGAAGAGAGCAACGTGCATGAACTGTGTTCCGATCGACATGATCCCTACACAGTGTTCATTGCTCCCTACTCCCTGAGCAGGGGAAAATCCGTTGAAGTTTACTTCACTTCGGAACAGTCATTCACTGATTTGTGCTGCGCAGCATCTTCACACACAGACAAAACTTACTAGAGAAGTGTGACATAATATACCTCTGTAAAAAAATACAATACTATTTAAATTACGTATAACGCACTTAAACGCCCTTTGTATGGAACATATACGCTCGCTTCGAACTGAAATCATGGCAGAATATCCTGTGAAGTCCACTTCGCAGGGCAATTACGGTCGAATAGAACAAACCTCTGAAGTGATAAGAGAAACATATGAAAAATGTGCCGAGGGGGGAGGACTGGAATTGGGAACCTCGGATGTAGCCTATTGTAGTAATGTTGTCACTGGTATTCTGGTCTGTGAGCATAAATGCATTCAGGGGGCGTGGCTTTGGAAGGCGATTGCAGGGAGGGTGGGACGTTTGCTTACAGTGCTATCAGGCTAAAGTTAGCATTTTCAAAGATCTCCTACTGCACCTTTAAGTATTGTAATGTAATAATGCAATTAACATTAAGCTTGTTTCTAAAATAAATAAATAAATAAAATCCAAATTAAGTGAGTTTATGCTTTAAACCAGAACAAATATCTACTAATGGGTAGTGCTGTGTTCGATACATCGATACAACGATGTATCGTCACAGAGATCTGACGATACGAGTATCGATACAGCTGTCACTGTATCGATATTGTGGCACGTGTGCAGCAGTGGACCGCACTTAATTTGAATACGAGAACAATGGTGTTAAAAACGGAGTGGAAAAGTGCAAGGTTCCTAAAAAAATATGAATAGAGCATAATATATAGGCTACAACAAAGTTTAATCTGGCCGCAGAGGAACACAACCGGGGTTGCCTGATATAAAGAGACGTAATCCCAAAACAGAGCTATACACTTGCGCAATACAGAAATATCTACTAAACGTGCTACTTATCTTTGTCAACCTGGCAACCATGTGCACACGCGCTCTCTCCAATGTGGATAAAAGCGCTTGCTTTCTGAAAACACTGGTTAGCTTGCAGTTTAGCGATCTCCACTTCAATATTCTATTCTCAGAAAAGTGTAATTCATCAACTGTTCATTTACGACACAAAGAGAGAGAGAGAGAGGCTGTGTATGTATGAATTACCACCGTTTTGCCGCGTTTCTCCATTAACAGTGAAGCTGTGGCTTTAATTCTTTTAGAAACAATGACGTTACCAGCTCCTTATTGAGAAAGATAACGTAGCTAATGAGTGCTTAAGCTATTTAGTTGATAAAACTGCAGGGCAGAGCTAAAAAGTTTGTTCCTGAATGTCTGAGTACGGCCGCAACGTGATCTGTGTGAGTGACTGAGCATGTGTGCGTTAGAAGACAGCGCATTAGTTTAGAACTCTTCTAATTTTTAGTTTTTTAAACGTAGAGAGTGTGTTAATTTGTGCAATGATAACCTACCAGCAATGTAAATATGATTTTTTTATATATTAGAATGAGTACATTACAATATAATTTTATTAGAACGAGTACATTATTATTTATGGGCTTAAAAACAAGATGCAAACAATCAGAATATTGTACCTGGTGGGGGAGTGCCCAATGTAAACATGAAACAAATACCATGAACTATATTGGACTGTGGTACAGTTATGGAGGCCTCATCAAATGCAGAGGTCAAACTGCCATGTTGCCATAGTAGAAATGGCATATAGTATGCAGTGTTTAATAAACAGCTGTTTTACTAAATTCTTCTGAGGTGAAATTCAATGCAGTCCCGTATTGTGATATGTATCGCATCGTGGCCTCTGTATCGTGATAGGTATCGTTTCGTGACTTTGCAGACTTTGGCAGATTTTTTTTTTTGTTTAAAGCTTAAACACTTAATTTTGATAATTTTTTCAGAAAACAAGACATACTATCTTATGTACTGTGGCCGAGAGAACTCAACACACTGCAACTTAAAAAAAATAAAATAAATAAACACATGCAAATAGAAAAAGCACCAAATTATTAAAACATCATCAGTTTGACAGCACATGTGCTGCAAACGCTCACAACACAACCAAATAAAGAAATGCACTGCAAATACTCACAACACGACCAAATACAGAAACGCGTTGCAAATACTCACAACATGACCAAATACAGAAACGCGCTGCAAATACTCACAACACAAATACAGAAACGCGCTGCAAATACTCGCAACACGACCAAATACAGAAACGCGCTGCAAATACTCACAATACGACCAAATACAGAAACGCGTTGCTAGGGCGGGTCTTGTTTCCCCCCCCCCCCCCCACAAAAAATTTTCGATATCGATACCGGTTCCTGACGCTACTTTTTTCGATACCTATTTTATGAAATCAATTTTAACAAGATTACATTATCTAAAAAAAAAAAACTTTGGTTTTATTTTTCAGTTTGATGATGTTTATACAAACTCAAAGAATCATCTCCTGAGCCACTGCACAAAATGTAACCAACACAATAAATTAGTGCAAATAGTTTTAATAAAGCTCAAAAGCTTCAGTTTACACATCAGTTAGGCTACATTTACACTATTTAGTGTTCGTTTTAAAACGCATAGCTAAGACAGAATCATGATTTATATTAATTTTCCACTGATTTACTGATTAGCATTAGCAGCTTCCAGCGGTGTCTGCCTGTGCTCTCTCTTCCATGATCGCTGCTCTGACTCAGAGGTAATAACATATTTAATTTCAGCAACAATACATGGCCAAAACACACATTAGAAGGCAATCAGAAGTTATACCAAACACTCGATGGTGGTTTAAAGTGAGTTTTGCGTAAAAGCGGAATATAAACCTTATTTATTGTCTTATGTAGCATGATGCTACAGTGTGCATGAATGGTCACATAAGATGCGCTTTCGGTCGTGTAACGTGTTAGTATGAATGGACATCTGCATATGATCGGAACTCCACGCAGCTCCCGCGCTACTCTCCATTGGAAATGAATGACTTCCGGTCTGTCATTTGTCAGAGATAGTGGAAAGCCGGCTTGAAACACTAACAGAGATAGTGGAAACGCCAGTATGACAAGGATCGTTTTCATTGTAAAACAAAAACGCACCAGTGTAAATGTAGCCTTACATCTAAGGGGGCTGGGACGCATTCACACTACAGCCTCACGTGTGAGCCACATCTCTGAGCGTCACAGTCGCGGACCGACTGTGCAGACCGGTGTATTACAGTACCACGAGAGCTAAAGAGAGCAGAATGCTCCATGCGCTTGCGAATCACTCTCGCGGATGTCAAACACATATCGATCTGCGCTGCACCGTTTTTAGTCGAGCACACCTAGTGCTGCAGGCTTTGTGGCTCACTGACGTTAATGAGATTAACCCCTTAGGTATCGAAATTTGGTACCGAACGACGAGACGTTTTTCGATACTCTATGGTATCGAGGCAATTCGGTTGGTGCCTAAAAAGTATCGAACTCGATACCCAGCCGTACGCGTTGCAAATACTCGCAACACGACCAAATACAGAAATGTACTGCAAATACTCGCAACACAAAAACACGCTGCAAATACTCACAACACAAAAAAACAGAAATGCACTGCAAATACTCGCAACATGATCAAATACAGAAATCCACTGCAAATACTCGCAACACGATCAAATACAGAAACGCACTGCAAATACTCGCAACACGACCAAATACAGAAACGCGCTGCAAATACTCGCAACACAACCAAATACAGAAACGCTCTGCAAATGCTCGTAACACAATCAAATACAGAAATGCACTGCAAATACTCACAACACAATCAAATACAGAAATGCACTGCAAATACTCGCAACACGACCAAATACAGAAATGCACTGCAAATACTCGTAACATGACTAAATACAGAAATGCACTGCAAATACGCACAACACAACCAAATACAGAAACGCGCTGCAAAAACAAAAACAAAATGTTTAAGGGGATCGACCCCCAAAAAATTAACCATGGTTTTATTACAGTAAAAGTGTAGTTTTTTTTTTTTGGCATTTGTATAACCACACTTGTACAAATATCATGGTTAAACTGTGGTTTGTGTAGCAAAACCATGGTTAATTTGTGGTTACCATGGCTTAACTATAGTAACCATGTATTTTGGATTTTTGGTTTAATTTATAGCAAAACATATGTTTAATTTTCATAAGGGAAGTTGTGAATTCACTGTAACTTGTTTTAATATTACGCAAAAAAGAAGACATCTGGAAACAGCATTGATAGTGTCCCATCCCATCTTACTGGTTTATTTTAATTTTTTCCATTCTTTAAGTACCAGTTAAACAATCACCCAATGTTTTCTGAGATGGCAAATGGGAATCAAAGACAAAAAAAAGGACTGTCCCCATTACCGTCCCTGGCATACTTTAATCAAAACAGACCCTTCGAGGTAAAAATCCTAGATACCAGTAAAAGCAGCACTGACACAACGTCAGACAAAAAGAGCCGAGCTGTTCAATCTCCTCGGAGCACATACAGCGCAGTGGACCACACTTGTGTGACTTCATGCGCTAGCCGCTTTCAGACAACAAAGGAGTATGTCTGGACAAGGAATACGTCACCTCCTGCGGTCAAGGTGCCTGTGCCGGAGCGACGGGAAAACTAACGACTCAGAGTGAACATTTGACACATCGACAAAGAACAGACAGCCACTTTCAATGCTCAAATGATTTTATTGGCTGTTTCTGATTTCAGACGTCGCTGGCTTGTTAAACCGCTCAGTGCACTGATGTCATTGATAAACTAGCACCATATAATTTATTAGTGCACATAAAGCTGTCATAATCATTACATCCATCCTGTTTTTAATGCATTTTATATCGTAACCCCACTCTCCATGCATTTTTTCATCCCCTGCTCTCCAGTTCGTCAACCAATCAGGCACTTTCACTGGCTCATAGTGTTGCGTCACCATAGCAACAGCTGACGTATGCAAAAAACTACCCAAAAAGTTTTTTTGCTTGTTTGCAGGCATGTGTGTGTATGCAGGTATGTGGTTTGCTTAAGTGTTTGTGTGTGCAGGAGGCCTCTTTGTGCTTTATAACATTTAAACAGTTAAATACATGTTTTGGAAGATTACAATTGAGAATGCACATGTGCGTATGCATGTATGTGTTTATGTGTGTATTTGCATGTGCAGGAGGCCTCCTTATGGTCATTTAACTTTTACTAGTTAAATGAATGTGCTTTTTAACATTAAACAGCCAAATAAATGTCCAGTTAAACCATACCCATTGTTTTTGAAGATTACAATTCAGAATGCATGTGTGTGTAGGCATGTTCGTATGCGTTTATGTGTGTATGCATGACAATGCATCCGTTTGCATGTGCAGGAGGCCTCATGCTTATTTAACATTTAAACAGATAAATAAATGTGCATTTTAACATTTAAACAGTCCAAAAAATTGCTTTTTAACATTTAAATAGTTAAACATGCGGGAACAACTGCAATGAAAAATGGTCAAGAAAACCTAAATCACCCAGGCAGCCTGTTATTACGGTTACTATCTAACGTTACGAACGCTTTGCTTTGTAACAGGTCTGTGTGCCCCTCTCCTTCGTCAACATTTCCTCATGTCATCTCTTATTTGCCTGCAGCCTCATCCGATGCTTTCCCTCCATCATCTTCCCGCTTTGCTTCTCTTCATTCGCCCTTGCCATTCCTGACAGCGAGGAGAAACACCTCTTTCCCAGTGTCGCTCTCTCATTCTCATCTCCCTCTTCACCTCTCTCTCTCCTCGTCCTTTTCTCCCCCTCCATCCCTCATTCCTCTCCTTCTCGCTCTTTGTCCCTCTATCTGTGCAGCCTAGAGTTGCTATAGAAACCAATCTATTTGAAATAGGAGGGAAGGAAAATTATTTCTCGCTGGTTCCTACTCTTCCCCCATTTCGCTCCATTCAAATTCACCTTCTGCAGAATTTATACAGTTGATTTTAACATTATTTATTTGCGCAACTCTTTTTGATTTGCGATTGTTGCCATGACTACTGTGGGAACATTGACATAATATTACATACAGTGACCATGGCAACCTCAAGGGTCATCAGCAGAGTGCTATGCTAATGCTTGGATGGACTGTCCACTTCCAATGGGCCGAGGCTTGAAGTATTACCTAATACCTCACAGACGTCCTTTTAATGCACTAAATATTTGGCTTTCCAAACAAATATCAAGAGACTGGGAATGCCGGATGTGTGAAGAAACACACACAACCAGACATTAAACTCGCTCTCAGAAGACAGAGAATTTATTGCTGTTTCATCATATGCCTTTTATTTTATGACTTTGACATACTTTGATGCAAAAGAATGGAAAACACTAGTCATATAAAACGCAAGCGTTCCACTCAACTGTGGGAATCTCCTTCAATGCCGATCTAAAGATGAACTATCAACTAGCCAGGTGTCGTTAATGTCTGATTGATGTTTACATGCTCTTAATGTATTCATTACTAGCTTCAAGCAAACGTGAAACGCAACGTTCACAACCCATTTTACTTCTGACAGAAAGCATAACCCATTTACGATTGATTTTTCATATTTAACTAAAAAATTAGGGCAGGACTTCATTTTATTGTTTGGCAATAGAGCACAACAGTGGCCTTGGTTTCTGAAGAATTTTTCCCATAGGCAGGCCCGGATTGACTAATCGGGAGCACCGGGAAAATTCCCGGTGGGCTGGTCTGTTTTTTGGCCGCGAGGGCCGGTACTGTCATGCCACTGCTATGGGGTTGAAAATATGGGTGCCTCGTCATTCTAAGCGAATCAAAGTATTGTCCCCCCCCCCCCCCCCGTATGAAAGCTATAACACAGTTTATCCTGTATTCGCAGACATACTCCATATGACCACCAGACCATATGAATAACAAATTCTCAATTGATAATTAATCATTATTTTTGCGCAAAATATAGTTTTATTTGTGAACGTAGCCTTTTGATGAAGGCTTTAAGACCAAGCGGAATCCTCTGCCGGCTGCTCCTGTTTCACAGCGACCGCAATTTGATTTTGGCAAATCAGTTTGGGCAAATGCAATTTATTGATCATGAGCCCAAAATTTAGCAAGGCAGGAAAACATTTAATCTACCTGAGGGGAGACGTCTCTCACTATTGTAAGTTAAGGCTGTTAAATAGAGAGGAAAATACATTTTTTAAAATTTAACTTCTAGCGCATTCTTAAACTTGGACCTCATTTTATTGAAGTAGAAATCCAAGCACCAGAAGCAGCCCACACTCTGCCCAAATGTTTTTTGAAAAAATATGCATTTTCATTCATTCATAGGCTATATGGTTGCAATAAAGCCCTTTTAGTTTAAACAATTTAAGTGACATAGACGTTTCATAGACCGTTTCAGTGCGTTTGTTATGCCTTTCACATTCTGCATTTTGATGTATGTAATTTCACAGCTATTTTCACCTCTTAAATTACTAACACTACGACACACACGATTTGTAAATAAATGTACAATTTTTACTCATGCAGATGACTTTTTTTTTTTTTTTTGTATGACATTAAAATTATTTTTAGATTATAGGTTAAGCAAAACAAATGTGATCATTTCTGAGAACTTTTTAACTGCAGGCAGACATTACGGTACAGTAGGCCTACAAATATTTTGTTGGAGATATGCGAGCAAAAAATAATATATAAAAAAAATGTATAATAGAAAGCGCAAAGGCAGCGAGTAAAATAAAATAATAAAAAAAAAGCTGTAGAAAAATATAATGAATTACAAGTCTGTAGAGAACAGTGCGCTATTGCAGACTTACTGTATATACTGAAGTTTTAATTACATTATTGTAATAGCTATAGTAAGTCGTGAACTAAAGTGGGCCGCTCTAACGCATGAAACTCCAGGGCTGAAAATGACCCCCTTTCCCACTCCGGCCCGCCCATAGTGATTTTTTTTTTTTTTTAAGTTAAAGAGGCTACCAACTGGCTACGAGGTAATTCCCAACATTACAAACTTTGATTTTAAGCTAAAGTTTTTTTCAAAATAAGAAGTAAGACAAAAAGACAATGTATTTAGGTATTTTGCAGAGTATTACGTCACTCAAAGTGTTCATGTAGCTGTTTTTGGTGTTGCATTTTGCTTGTCACACGGCCAGTTGTGTCTTTCTAATTGATTGATGGAAGACATTTTCCTTTGAGAATTTGCGGGTTTGAAAGTGAAAAAAACAACTGTAGTTATCTCACACAGATTCCTGCAGATAAACACCATATGTTAAAACATAGTTGAACATAATGCAGGCTGATAGCCTCACCAAAAGGATATATCATTGATTACAAACCTCATAGCTCACAGTAGGTCTGTCTTGCTTTATAGGTTAATCAGGGCTCCAGACTAGGGGTCGACCGATATGTGTTTTTCAGGGCTGATGCCGATACCGATTATTACAGCTCAAGTAGACCGATAACCGATATTTTGAACCGATATATATGTCTGGTGTAAAAATTAAAATGAATGTCAAAATTAAGAATAACAAGGGCTCTGACAAAAACAAGCCTTTCCTGGTGTTGGTTGAGTGTAGTACTCCCACACTGCACTTCTTACTCTTGTCTTCCTCTGTGCATCCATCTACAATAAGGGTAATATAAAGAGAGAGTTAAAAGTGGGGCCACTGTATGCTTCATGAATAAGCCTATGAATACTGTACTACAGCTAAACAGCTTGGGGAAATGCAAGTATTTGGCTTCAATAATTTACATGTTAGAGATGTATTTGTAATAGCATAACCTCTCATAATTCCTCATTAATTCTTTTCTGATGACTAAAACATAACCTATAATAGTAGAGGTGACTATTCAATTCATCATCTAATGCACATCAATGGATTAACTTAAAAAAATGTATATAATAAGTGTAAATAATTTAATTGTCTTCATAGCTATATTGTAGAAGTTGTTAAGAAGACTGCAACTATTTTCATGAAACTAACACTAATAGGCTTTTACAGGCACACTTAGTTCAATAGCCTATTGCAATGTCTTGGCCTATGTGACACTAGAAAATTCAGTTAGTTTTAATTTACAGTACAGCGCAAATGAAGGCATAAAATCAGTTTAATTGATCTTTTAATCAAATGAGAGTTAAACTTTATTTTTTGGCAAAGGGTTTACTATTAAAATTAAAACATGGAAGAAATAGCGTATTGTGTGATTATTCTTTTAAATAAAAGTTGTAATAATTGTTGTAGTAGTATTATGCATATCATACTGCACCACAGTAATATATTTCTGATCATTTATTTAAGCTAACCCAAACTTATATTTTGACAGGTAGCCATGAGGAACTTTTACATTTCTGTAGCCTATGTAAGTGTTTCCCATACATTGATTTATTTGTGTTGGCCCGCCACAATATCATAACTGACCGCCACAAATATATTTTCCAAAAGGCTTTGACTTCGTTGAATAAACATGAGTACTGCACGCTTCAAAATTGAAACCCGGTGCAGGTGTTTTTATGTCACTGTATTTCTGAAGGAACCCGACTGTCTTCAGAAAATTTCATTACAGTCATTTTCATTTCATCTTGCCTGTAATGTCTGATAAAGCAGCGTTTGTGAGTGGAGCGCTGCTTTGTGTACAGCGTTACCAGGGAAGCCTTGATCTCTACCCCTCCAACAGCGCCTCCTGCTGGCAGAGAATGAGTTTGCATATATATGCCTCCACAAGTCTGTGGGAAACCCTGCGATAGTTTTACTCAAATGAAACTGTCAAATGCTCATGAAGTGACTCTCAGAGGGAGTCAGAGCAGTTCTGGAGATGTTGTCCATGTATTTATGTCCTCATGTAGTGAGACGACAGAAGCTGAAATAACCGCGCGCGTCGCACACTTTGTATGTATAGAAAACAAAACCGCGCGTCTGTGCCATTTACATACACAGAGACACGCAGAACATGAAGGATTCATATTTAAATAATATTTTTGCGGCTTAATATTTACAGATACTAGTCCATATCGCGACTCTATTTAAGTGTATTGTAAGAAAAAGTGAAGACGTCGAAGATCTTGATGAAGAATAACTTTTATTACAGAATAGTAGTGACAAAGTACATGTAGTACCTTGGGTTCAACGGAGTCAGACTGAACCCCGAGCCTCCTACGCTCAAACATTTTATACTGTATTACGTTCATCTTCCCGCTCAACATGTAAATTAAGTTTAGTTTTAAATGTAAATTGCGTATGACAATGAAAGTGATAGCCTTCCGTTCCCACATCTTTGGAAGTCTTTCAGGTGGAAACAACCAAATGTTCAGGTGATAGGATTATCTAGAATCCCTAGCAATTATATTCGAGTACCCTTTTGGTCAGCAGATGGTTCTTGATGGCCTACTGCAGCTCCCGCACTATAGGTGACGATTGACGAAGTAACGTTCAGGAGATACTATTTACATATTATTGAAAGAATTATCTCTATGATAATTAAGCTCTTTGTAGAGAAAGGAGAATAGTTTAATTGGAGTGGAAGTTTGGTCGAGACAGACTATAATTTCTTACAGTACTGACCTACTTTTGATTAATTCATCCAAACTTTGACAAATTCCGTGACATTCCGCGTCATACAGTAAATTCCATTTATATGACTGAATTCCGCGATTCCGTCCACATTTCCTGAATCGCGGAAATCATAGATAACATTGAGGTGTTTTGCAACTTTAGTGTAATGTTAGTGGATTGTGATTTATTGAAAATTAAGCAACGTCTGCTGCTGCCTTACCTTTGAGAGACAACTGATGCGTGATCACTGAAGCAGTTTCAGTTAGAAAGTGCTTTCGGAGTGAGAGCGAATTCCGCATTGATTGGTCGGACTCGTGACTCCCAACAAATCAGATGGGCGGTGGGCGGCGATTGCTTAAGGCCACAGAGTGGTGAGCTCTGACAGGCTGCATCAGAGCCAAACAGCACGTTTCAAAATTAAGTTATTTTATCAGCGAATCCGTTTAAAAAAATTACCGATACTGATAATCATAGAGATGCTTAATATCGGCGCTGATAATCGGAACAATTTCACCCCTACTCCAGACATTGCGACTTTCCGAATCGCAGTTGTGACCAAACATATTAATTTTGCGAGTGAAGTTGTTTTTGCTGAGATCTTTACAACATGCATTATATTACGTATTTCATGGCACACTCGCACACCTATTGTTGTGGGTGTATTATTGACTCGTCAAAGTCTAGACCCTGAATATAAGACGACAGCGTCTAAGCGTAGTATATTTTAATAAACCTTTTCGATAACATTTGTCGAACATTGCAAAGTATGGTGTCCCATACTTGGAATTAGTGCTCTGCACTTTTTTTTAACCCATCCAAAGTGCACACACATGCGCAGTGGAAACCCACTCTGGAGCAGTTGGCGAGACCTTTATGCTGCAGTTGGGGGTTCGGTGCTTTGCTCAAGGGCACCTCATTCGTGGTATTGAAGGTGGGAGAGAGCGCTGTTTCACTCCCCCCACCTACAATCCCTGCAGGAACGAGACTCAAACCCACAACCTTTGGGTAACAAGTCCGACTCTCCAACCATTAGGCCACAACTTCCCCAGAGTATTCCCAAGAAAAAAAAAACATCGCGTTATTTAATTATATTCGGGTCAATACAGTAGTTCCCACTTTAAGTGAACCTTAGTTCCCAGGTCATCTAAAAGATGGATTAAAATGTTGATAAAGCCAAGAAGTAAAAACAGTATGATTTTAAGTGTTTAACAATGTAAAAAAATATAATAATATATAACTTGAAATAAAATGTTTCTTCTGTAATCACTAAAAATTATTATGCGGCGCTAAGTTTTTTCTTATAGGAGCCAGTGGCTCCTTACTCGATTTTTTTCCCTGGAGCCCTGTTAATAAAAATGCAATGCCCCTATGAAACCTGAGACTCAAACCCCGCAACCTTTGGGTTATAAGTTCGACTCTCTAACCATTAGGCCATGACTAATGGTGGCCTAATGGTTGACAGAATTTGCATTTTTGGGTGAACTATCCCTTTAATTGAACATTATTATTAAGTGTAAGCTATTTTTTCAATTAGGCCAGGAACATGCTTTAGGAAAGTCAAAGGGGACATTTTGATTTCATGTTGACTTTAGAGTAGAAAAAAAAAACATTTACAATGCATCTTTGTATTGAGTCAGCACCGAGAACAGCTAGCGTTTTAACAGTGCTACATTTTGGTCTTCAACCTCACCAGGTGACCGGTAATAATGCTTTTGATGCAGAACGCCTCGCTGTCTCCCCAACTGTGAATGGCTATTATTGCAGGCTGGCTGATTGGCCGAATTTGTCGATCAGCCCTCCCTGATCTGAAAACTTCAGAGAACAAGAAATTACATCATCATCATCATCAGCCACATTCCATTGCAGTGGGGGAGGGGTGTCTGAAAAACTCTCCACCACACACACACACAGATAAACACACACACACAACAGAGGAGAATCTCATCAGTGTCTACAGTACAGAGTGGCCTCTTCATCATGCGCTCTCTTTTAATTCATGTGCTTCTCCATCTCTTTCTCTTTCTCTCCCTCTCTTTTTTCTTCTGTCCCTGTTTCCCTCTCCCATTCCGTGACCCCTCCCCCTCTCCTCTGACTAAAGGAATGTAAGAAACACATCTGGAACTTATTAGAAAGAGGGAAGGGGGGAAACGAACTGGGGGATGGAAAGAGGGAGAAGGGAAAAATGAGAAGACTGAGGGAGTGAGGAATGACAAAAGAATGAAAAGCAGAGTGAGGGCCAGAATAAGGGGCCACTCGACAAAACCATTTCTGGAAAGAAAGAGATGTGCAATGCAGGAGCGAGGACACATTTTAAAGACATAGTTCAGCAGAAAATATCAATTCTGTCACTATTTACTTGCCATCATGTCTCTGCAAACCTGTATGTCTTACTTTCTACCGCAAAACTCGAAAGGTGCAATTATGAAGAAAGTCAGAGTTGGTTTCTGTCCATACAGTTACAAAGAATGGGCTCTGGAGCTTTCAAGCTTCAGCAAGAACACAAAAACACATTAAAAGTGCCAAAAGTAGTCTATATCATATGTTATATATAAAAGCTGTTATAATGGAGCTACGGTCTCCATTGATCCAAGAAAACATTAAACAGTGTGTTATCATATATTTTAAGGATTAAGTACTACTAGGTTATAAATGTTTTAAAATAAAATGAAATAACTTGTAGTGTTTACATGACATTTTAAAAAGACAAATGATTCATTTCTGACAGAAATACAACTTCTGAGTCAGATCTGATTCATTCTAATTCATGAACGAATCATTCAGCTGGGTTCAGTGAACCGGATCAGCTGAATCATTGAAAAGAGCAGACTAGATTAAGAATAATGTTCACAAGTCGAACATTATTATGTATTATGTATTTTATGGTGCTTTTGCATCCTTTTTGAGGCTTGAAATCTCTAGTCACAATTGTTGTATGGAAAAATGGCCAGCTCATTGCTCAAATTCTCTTTTTGTGATTCTCAAATAAAAAACAAAAATTGCAAGTCAAAGATTACAGAAGAAGACAAACTTAATACTATGACAAAATATAGGCCAGCTAATTCTAAGAAAAACACATGGTGCATGTAATGGAAGGCAGTTCATGTGAAGGGAAACATGGCATTTTCAAAATAGTTTCAATGAGAAGGGATGTGGGAGCCCCTAAAAGAGGCGAGGGGGGTTCAAAGATCCTCGTACCAAGATCCTAGCCTTTGGAACTATTTCCCCCCTCAATATTCAATTGGTGTGGAAGCAGCCGCTTCTACTAGATAGAGTAAACACAGATCAGAGCATGAGTAATTGCTTTCTCTCACAACTCAAACGCACCATCTGGCCTACAAGCACTCCCCCAAACTCAAACTCCAACCCCTTCACCAATCCACCCCCCAACAACACAACAAAGAAAACTAGAAACTCCATCTTTCTGTGTCAATTATAATCCCTCAACTTCACCCTCTGTCCCACCCAGTAAGCCAATCTTTTCCTTACAGGAACCTCACCTCACAAAACAACAAACCATAAGCTTCAATTATGAAAAACAAAATCATACATTGCTAAATCAAACTTGCGTCAGGTGGTTAGCCTGACACAACAAAATGCGCCATCTAATCTAAAAATTTTACAAAAGGAGTGAGTATACTTGCCTAATTGGTCTTAAAGTTGCAATGAACCAGAAGTAGCAAAAAAATATATTTGCTTTCTTCATACTTGTGAACAAAATTCTGTAGAACGCTGAAAGGGCCAAAACTGTAGGAGTGGGGACATGGTTTTCTAAAATCTAATCATCGCGTTGTTTATTGGAGGCAGTCTCTTGTACATACAAGCGGCTAAGATTGTAAGAAAGAGGCAGGGTTTAAATCCAGCATACGTCACCAGAGAAGTCTGTCATTTTCACAGGAAAATCGAGCTATGACATTCTGATTAAGAAATGCAAGGTCAAAACCAATAAAAAAGGAAACATATTCAACCAAAACAAAAAATTAAACATACGCAAATGAAAAGAGGGGTCTTGATGCCCATTTTCACAAGTTAAAAAGTAAAAAGACAACAGGGAGGGACAACAAAAAAATGCAATTCTCATGCCAGAATGATTAATAAGACCAAACACAGCAACTTCCATTACTACATAATATGCACAATAAACTACAGACTACAAACAATTCCTCAATCAGATCTCACCTTTAAAAGATAGTTCACCCAAAAATCTCAATTCTGTCATCACTCATCTTACTCACCCTCATGTTGTTATAAACCAGTATGGCTTTCTTTTTGTGGAAAATTTCTAGTTAACAATGACTTTTATTTTACGGACAAAAATATAAATTTCTCAAAATATCTTCTTTTATGTTCTACAGAAGAAAGTAGTACAAAAAACAGCCTGTGGAACATCTCACAAGCAACAAAATGATCACTTTATTTTTACTCACTCTCACTAGGAACAGGCTGAAAGTTATATGCTGATTATATGCTGATACTCTTCCCTTCTGCAAAAGATCTGAAATCTCATTCTCAATCATGCTCAGATCCAAAAACGGTGAAGCAATGCGGCACACCAGTGTACATCACATAAGAGAACAACGGTTTAACAACGCGATGGAGAATGAGACCAAAATTTTGTTTAAACTTTATTTACAGTTTGTCTGTGGTGTTTTTAGAGCTTGACAGATCCTGTTGCATTGTATGAAAATTCCAAGGGTCCCATGGGAAAAAAGGGGTCTGCAAATGGGTTTGGAATAACATGTAAGACAGTAAATGAGATGCTTTGTTACAAATAGAGGAGGTGGGCTCAAAACAGCTCATGGAGATCTACCTTCAGTTCTAACCGCGCTCATACACACCTGCCTGTAATTTTCAAGTGAACCTGAAGACCATAACTAGCTGGTTCAGGTCAGTTTGATTAAAGATGGACCTCAACTCGGCAGGAACACAGATATTCATGAACAGAAGCTGAATATCCACTTCTGCACATTCATTCCACAGCTCTATGAGGTAATTTGTGGGGGTAAAAGTAGCTTTATTTCTTCTTTCTTTACTCTTTAGATTGTGCTGTAAAGCAATTTATAAACTTACATATCCTATAAGAAATACTGATACATACTGACGCCACACAAATGCCCACGGTCACCTCACTGACATGACATATGGATTCCTTAAATAGGTATAAAGCCTGAATAATAAAAATACACAATATCAAGTCCTACAACAGCATATGATCTTACATTAAACAAAGTTCTCAGTTTGTAAAGGGTTAACAATTACAGGGCATGCCTGTACAGTACACTAGTGTAAGTGTGTGATTCATGGGACGACTGCAGGTTTTATTAGAGGCATTGCTTCTGAATGAAGTGGGCCTGATGCTTAAACTCACATTACAACAGTTTGTCACTGTAAAATGATTGACCTCTTCTTCATTATAAACAAGTACACAATGCACAAATAAAATAACAACTGACGAGTTTAAGAATGCCTGAGCCTGACAAACCCATAATGAACATGATAGAAATAAATATACTGCTAGGGAAACTGAAATAGAAAAGTTAATATCTCTGATCTGCAACCTGATCCAATTTGTAATGCATTTGAAAATTAAGTGCACTCAGAAGAATACAATTCCATTAATGATGAGGTCAAACAGATCGACAACAAGAACAAAGAACATCCGTTACAGTATGTGCGGATGTAGTCGCACAACAATCTCACTGTCGTTTCTTGGGCAGGTTACTATGCTTCACAATGTGTGTTTAATGTTGACCTATATATTACTCCACTGCCTACAGCACCATCAAACAGTTATTAGGAAGACAATGGCTGCATGGTTGTTAGGTCATCACAATTGCCTCTGCTAAGCGTACGAAAGTCATTAGAGTAATACACCTCTTTAAAAGAGATATCTGAAGGGCCAACTTACATGCCAAGTCATGTTGCTCTATAAGATAAGGCAACTGATCAGAGTATGTTAGCGTTCTTATAGAACCGATACCTTAATACGTTCCACCTTAAGATATAATAGCATTAAATCATTACAAATGACATCAGTGCATGTGCATTACTGTACAGTTGTTCCAACAAAACCAGTGTGGGCAAAACTTAAAAGAAAATTGGGTCACTTAAAATCAATAAAATAAAAAACATTCTGCATTCTGCATTCCACAGAGAAAAGGAAGTCATACAAATCTGGAACAACGCCGAGGTTGAGAAAATGATGAGCAAAAATGAACAAGGTGTAAACCTGTTATGCACATTGTGCATTTCTCACTGTTTCCATTCATTCTACTGGGTCATTGTGTATTCTGCTTCATTTTATAACCGCTTTAAACAATGTGTGATGCTGAACAAAGTCGTGTCTGAATCCCTGGAAGACAAATCTCCCCAGATCTTGTTGCATGCTGACGTTCAAAGCGTTCGCACAGCCATCAAGTGTCACCTGGACCTGTTTCATAAACACGCCCCTCACCTCTGATGGAGGGGTCTGTACCTGCTCTCCCTCTCTGACTCACTCGCATGCATACACATGCACAGTGTGTGACAGTAGACAATAGGGAGGGTGTCCGCATAGGCGCGATCACGGGAAAAGATGCTGTAATCTAACAGGTAGAGCTCGGTGCTGTCGCCTAGCAACTCGCTGGATACAGTACGTTAATACAGGCGCACCTGGATTTGCACAATGCAAGACATTAGTTATGTGCAGCGAAAACGGGCGGTTATTTGTGATCCAACGTACTTGGCTGTGAGTGTCAGACGGACGCAGGTGCTGAGATTACCTGCATGACCCCGGGAAAAGCAAACGAAGTGGTGCGTTTCTTTATGCGGGTGTCTGTGAAAGAGCCCCTGCGTGCGTGTGCCCCCCTCAAACCTCTCGTCTAATTTGTATTCTCACGAAGAGAGCATGTTTGACGGGAGGGAACGCCGCTGGCGGAGTTTGTAGCCATCCTGTCATAACGGAATGGAACGACAGCACCGTTAACTTGCGAGTGGAACGCAAAGGTCACGTTGCACCTTTATGACCGGACAGACATGAACGCTATAAAACCTTCTGCACAGCTGCCTCCTTTTCTCTCTTATATACGCTCACACATACGCAAAGTTTGAGCTCGCGGTCACTTACCTCTGTGAAAACTCAACGCCAAACTCAGAAGCAGCAGCAGTCCCTGCATGGTTCAAATCTCCGCATGGGGAGCGTCAAAATCCCTCCGAAGGTGGATTATAATCCTTCCATTCACGTGTTAGCTGTGTATTGCCCCTTTTCGCCCCCTGCACTACTTTTTAGCGCATTTCTAGTCGTTTTTCTTTAGCCGTTCCCTCTTTTGCCCTCCTCTCTTGCGACGCTCCGGTTTCTTATTAGTGGCACATTCCTTGATCATCTCTCTCTCTCTCGCTCNTCCCTCTCTCTCTCTCTCTCTCTCTCTCTCTTCCTCCCCCTCTCTCTCGCTCCCTCTCACCCTCTCCCTCTCCCTCTCACTCTCACCTCTCACTCACCTCTCTCTCTCACCTCTCTCTCTCCCCTCTCTCTCTCTCCTCTCGACCTCCCTTCCCCCTCCCTCTTCCCTCCCCACCTCTCTCTCGCATCCTCTCCCGCTCCCTCTCGCTCTCCCTCTCGCTCTCTCTCTCTCTCTCCCTCTCGCTCGCTCTCTCTCTCTCTCTCTCTTCCTCCCCCTCTCTCCCTCTCCCTCTCCCTCTCGCTCCCTCTCCCTCTCGCTCTCTCTCCCTCTCCCTCTCCCTCCCCCCCCCCCCCTCTCCCCCCCTCCCCTCTCTCTCTCTCTCGCCCTCCCCCCTCTCTCTCTCTCTCTCCCCCCCTCTCTCTCTCCCTCTCCCTCTCTCGCTCTCTCTCCCTCCCTCTCCCCCTCTCTCTCTTTCCTCCCCCCTCTTCTCTAACCTCCCTCCCTCCCCACCTCTCTCTCCTCCCCTCTCCCCTCCTCCTCGCTTCGCCGCAGCTCTCTCTCTCTCTACCTCCCTCTCTCGCCTACCTCCCTCCCTCTCCCCCCTTCTCCTCTCCCTCTCTCTCTCCCTCTCCCCTCTCTCTCTCTCCCCTCTCCCTCTCTCTCTCTCCCTCCCCCCCTCTCTCTCTCCCTCCCCCCCTCTCCTCTCTCCACCCTCTCCCGCCCTCTCCCTCCCTCCCCCCCCTCTCCCTCTCCCGCCCCCCCCCCCTCTCCTCTCCCGCCTGCCTCCTGCCCCCCCTCCCTCCTCTACCTCCTCCCCCTCCGCGTACGCGCCTCCTCGCTCGCTCTCTCTCCGCCCTCCCCCTCTCTCTCTACCGCCCTCCCTCCCCACCTCCTCTCTCCTCCTCTCTCCCTCTCTCTTCTCCTGCTCTCTCTCTCTCTACTCCCCCTCCCGCTCGCGCTACCTCTCTCTCTCTCTCTCCCCCCCCCCTCTCTCTCTCCCTCTCTCTCTCTCCCTCTCCCTCCCCTCTCTCCCTCTCTCTCTCGCTCCCGCCCCCCCTCGCTCTCTACTCCCTCCCTCTCCCTCCCTCGCCCCCCCCTCGCCCCTCCCTCTCCCGCTCCCTCTCCCTCCCCACCCCCCCCCTCGCCCTCCCACCCAATGATGTTTTAACCGTGCTTAAAAACGGGAACGGGCGAAGGAACCGGATCGGGCGAATCTGAGGCGACTGCCAGCACTATGTCCTGGGCCCAGCCGTGATGTGCCCTCCCTCTCTAGAACTCCACAGCGACGAAAGGAAAAGACCCCGCGGGTGCAAAGAAAAGAAACCTTCTCCTTCATGCGCATCGTACAGACTGGACTCGCATTTTCCCCCTTACTGCCCTGTTGTAAGGAGAAAGACTTTGAGGGGCAAAATGTTGACATAGCATAGCACATAACTGATGGTCACCTAGATGTGCTGTAATTTGCTAGTGAAGATGGAACAGATTATCGTTTACTGAACGTATACATATGTTTGTGTGATCTGCCACTTGCTGGACAAAATTCGAACTACAGGACAAAATTCGGACTAGTGACCAAATTACAGGGGATATTAGTTTTGATTGAATGATAACGTTATCATTACAAGCTTCTGATATAGGCAGTTTACTACCCTATATCAAATGGTAATGCTAAATACAATTTTGGCGCATTTGTATTGCCTTATTGATAGATAAATTTGTAATTTTTGGTGGTTTGAAGTATTTAATGCAAATTTAAATATTTGCTATTTAAATAATTTTATTTAAATGTCAGAATCAGATATATCTCTGTCTCAGCATCACTATGTTCAGCAAGATGGACTGTCAGCCAAGAAACACACATTCTTTTAATTAATTACAATTCGAATTGAATTACTAGAAATGTTTTACGGGATTAAAATAAAATGATATGTGCATGCAGTATGTGAGAGGGCTGAGTTAAGAAATATTAGGTGTTAGAATAACAATATATAACATTAATATGACTATAAAATTAATTTCACTTAAACTCATTTTAAACATTTAAACTCATTTTAAATTTACAGTGATTGGATATTGAATTTGTATTCAATTAATCAGATTTATAAAATGCTCTTAATTTTTCGGGGTTTATATTTCTTACATTATTCTGTATGCGTTTAGTCAATGCACACAGATAGGAAGCTGCTTAAACTATAACACTCATATCTTCCATGTGTACAAAATGGACAATAAAAGCAATTAACATGCCCCATCCGAGAGCTGCACTGCATCTCTGCCGGGACTCGAACCCGGAGCCTCTGGATTAGAAGTCCAGCGCGCTATTCCATTGCGCCACAGAGACCGAGCCAATAAAAATCGATCAGACCCGTTTTAAAGACACTGCACAGCGTATGGCTTCATCAGCATCCGGCAGCATCAGGACCACACTGCCACCATTTTGGTTCTCCGCGGACTGCCAGTAGGGGGAGCTCTACGCGCAACTAAACAGCAGTTTTGAGCCAACATGGCGGACTCCGAGTGCTGTTTATGCTGCTTGAATATTTACTTTAAGATTTTAGATTCAGAAATGCAAATATTTAAAGTAGTTGCTATAAAATATAGTATATAGTAGTTACTATAGGACCTGACACTGTTATTACTGTAAAACCATGATACAATTTTAAAATATATTTTCCTTCTTTTTAAATCCAAGTATTTCCTTTACTGAAATACTCTTTTTGAACTCTTTTTTCGTAGAATAATTAAATGATCCAACTCTAAACAGGATCCCAGTTGTTTATCAACAATTTAATTACGAAAAAAATACTAGTTCATTATCTTGACATGAACAGACAGTAAGAAAATAAATACAATTTAAAATTTAAAGATTAAAAGTTATATATCTATATATATATATATATAGATATATATTATATATATAATTATATCTATATATCTATATATATATAATATATATCTTAAAGGGTCATATGATTCGATTTCAATTTTTACTTTCTCTTTGAAGTGTTATAAGCTCTTGGTGCATAAAGAAGGTCTTTAAAGTTGCAAAGACTAAAGTCTTAATCCAAAGAGATATTTCTTTATAAAAGTTAAGAGTCAGCCAAACCTACCTAAAACAGCTCGTTCTAACACACCCCCACATACCTACATCACGATGTGGGAAGATTTGCATATCACTGCCCAAATGTTCACGCAAAGAAGAAGGCGTAACTTTTATTCTCGCTGTAGTATTGTTGTTGCCGCCGCCTTGTTGTGGAGATGCTGTGTGTTTCGTTGCGAAAATACTTTGTTTGGCCTTCCATAAGAGGACTATATCCGCTTCATCATGCCTGGAGCTGAACCATGCTGGTCGCTGAGGAAATAAATCAAATTCGCGCTGTGGATCACCGGATCGTCTTTCACCGTGGATGAAGCTGAGTCCAGTCTGGGGTCGTCACATGTGGTTGCCGGAAGCCCACCGGCCGCGCTTTCTCAAGCCCGCCGGCCGTTCCTCACGCTAGCCCCCATGGTTGATGCTGTGTGTTTTTTCGTTGTGAAAGCAAAACTACTTTGTTGGCCTTCCAAAAGAGGACACAACTAGAAATCATGGGTATTTTATTTACAACACTGTTCCAGAACAAAATATTCAGATGTGTGCTGCACATTTTGCGGAGGATGAGGACTGTTTCCTGTGAGAGTTGCCTACAATGCCGGTGTCTGTTTCTATTAAGTGGGGCAGTTCCAACTTTGCCAGGACAGTCTGGCGCTTCTGACGCACAGTCTGTAAGTACGTTTTTTATATTTAAGAATTTGCCACTGACGATTCAAACTGAGTTTTGAGCAGTGTAGAGCAGTGCTAGTAGTTTGTCATTTCTCCGATCACAAAATGCAGACATGGTTTTATGTTTACACAGCGCATACGCAATGCAACGCGTAAAAAGACGGTATAAGTCATTGTAATCCGTAATTATGTCCTCACTGGATGCATCAAATGCCTCGTTTGTAATGGGTTTTTAATGTTTTTGTCTCGTCGCTCTGGCCTGACAGGTCATCACAGTATGGTAGGGGCGTAAAATTTCCGTCACACGCTTGATGTATTCGTCCAATCACAACGCACTGGATTGCTGGCCAATCATAGCACACCTCGCTTTTCAGACTGATGCGCTTTGTAAAAATCGACGCGTTTCAGAAAGGCAGGGCATAGAGTATAAATAATAATGTACAGTATGTGGAAATAATGTTTTTTTTAACCTTAAACCACATAAACACATTTCATTACTCCAAATACACAAAACAATGTTCTTTTAAGCAACATCATATGACCCCTTTAAAAATGGTATTTATTGTATATATATATACAGTGCACAGCATAAATGAGTACACCCCCTCTGAATAAATATAAAAGATGTATTTTCTTAATGATCACTAATATAATTAATATAATATTCATGGAAAGATGGCAACATTTAAACATATACTTAATAAAAACAACAAAATATATGCGAATATTTTCTGTAAGATAAGTAAATTAGCCAATTTTGTTTAAATGAAGGATTGCAGAAATGAGTACACCCAATTCAGAAATGTATAATATTCTAGTACTTATATGTCCTCCAAACTAAAAGTACACTATTAAAAATAAAGGTGCTTCAAAGGTTCTTCAAGCGATGCCATAGAAGAACCATTTTTGTTCCACAAAGAACCATTCAGTCAAAGTTTCTTTAAAGAACCATCTCTTTCTTACCCTTTTATATTCTGAAGAACCTTCTTTCACCACAAATAACCTTTTGTGAAACAAAAAGGTTCTTCAGATGTTAAAGGTTCTTTATGGAAGCATTTAGTCAAAAAGGTTCTTCTATGGCATCGTGGAGCACCTTTATTTTTAAGAGTGTATACTGCTCTGACACTTCGTGCACTGGTTACCAGTTCATGACAAATTTTCACCATCTGTGCTTTTTAAACTCCCTGGCCGAACCTCTTAATGCTCTGTCTTTTAATGGGGAGGTTTGCTCAGCTCGTCTCTACAGATCTCTCCACAGCTGCTTCAAGAGTTTAAGACTGATGAAATACATGTCCACTGAAGGCTTTCACCTGGGGAGAATGAATATATTTCATTGTCGTGCTGAACAAATGCCAAAAATGCAGGAAGAGTGGAGGTAGCATCCTTCTGTTTCTAGTTTTTTTGTATACCTCACACGATGGTGTAATTCCTGCCAGCTTGGGGGGGGATAAAGCACAACGCCCTCACACCTTCAGCACTCATTCATCCCTATATAAAAGCTTTACTACCACGAACTCACTGTGTACAAGCACTTCTCTTTGTACTTCCTCTCTAGCACACCGAAAAATTTTGATCTTTTGGATTGAGACCAGAGAATGGATTCCCAGAAGTCTCTATTTTGTAAATATGGGCCCTGGAAGAGGTTAAATTAGTTTTTTTGCTTTGGCTACAGTAGGTAATTCTAGTGGTGACAACAACCATGCATGTCACTTCTGCAGGCTGTGTCATACTCTGTGAGATAAAGTGTCACTCTTTTCACAGCTTTTGCCGGCTCTGAGACACTTGCATGTTATTTCTCCTGCTCTTTTTCTAGCAAACATTCACTCATCACTAAATGAAAACTTAAAGTGAAGACCTGATTATTTCAGGAGCTTTATCACAAGTCCATTGTTTTTGAATGTTGGTGCTACTTCTGCTATATTTTCTCACTTAAAACAATAATTTGGTATTCCTCTTGTACCATTGTCCTCTATTATGCTAAGAAACAAGTCACCTGGCAGTTCTCTCCCAAGTGGTTCCACTGCTGCCTGCCAGCATTAAGTCTGAGTATGATTCAGTGGGCTATATAACACTTTAAATTGTCAGGAAATTACTTGTCTTTAAAAGTTTTGGTTCAATATACTTACCTGTTGATCAAAAATAGCCTTAAACCTATACACTTTTTTTTTTTTTGTAACTTTCAGGAGGGTGTACTAATTTTTGCAACACAATATTTAATCACTTTGATAAGAAAATCTTATTTTGCTGAATAATTTTGGCATTCTTCTTTGGTAACTGATCAAGCAGGCTTGTTGGAACATTACATCTCCAAAGAACCTTAACATGTCTTCTAAGTAAAGAGTAATTGCTGAATTTGTTAAGTTTTAGAGGGGGTGTACTCATTTATATAATATCATTTTATGTACAATTTATAAAAACGTGTTTATATTTATTTTTTGAATGTCTGAATATTTGTCATGTGACTTTCTATATTAATTATTTTGTCTATATCCATTTGTTTAGCCACCAGCCAAAGTTGTGAACATACAGATACATTTAGAGTCAAGAACATTTTTCTTTCTGCAATACAGTAAACCACAATTTTATACATGTAACAATTCACAGTGTGTAGAAAACCTAATTTCTTTAAAGCTTTTTTTTTTTTTTTACAAAATAATTTTTATCACAGTACATGTAGTTTGTAAACTATGTGCTAAAACACCCATGAGTCCATAAATGTGGCTGTATAAACAAGCATGGAAAAGTTCAGTAATGGTGTGCAAGAGATCAAAGGTCACAATTTCCATATTCCATGAATCATTTTGGAGTGTTCCTCTATCAAGCTGCATGAAGCTGCTTATGTCGTCTGCTGGCCTCTGGATACACTGAGTGGGTACAGTGCGAGCTTCACATACCAGATAATCAGAGCCAACCAACCTGCCCCAGGAAAGTCTGTTGATTGCTTTTCTTATCTTCACAATACATTCAATGAAAACAAGCCACTGTCATGCCAGGAAGAGCAGTTTACTAGCAACTGTAATAAGTGAGGTCGAAGTCCATTCAAAAAAGGTATACGGAGCCTGAGTTCATTATTCATCAACAGATGAAACAGACAACAGGAGTTAAATCCTCCTCCTTGCTTAGACATTTTCTCGTCAGTGTAAGTTTTAAGTCCATCCTGATTTACCGGATGTTTTCAGTCATCAGAAATGTTTATACCTGCTTGTGCGTTGTATTTGTCGTGGTTGGTATAAGTGGTGTCTCAGGTTCAAGACTTATCTTGCTTTCTACGATTTCTTCAATAGGGATATACAGTCTGCCATCTGCAGTACTCTGTTGGAATAGATTGAATCAAGAATATTAATTACATTTTTTATTACAGGAGTGTGTGAATGTGAAAGGTTTCTGATTGTGAAACGAATGAATAATGATCGGCTGCACAATTTACCCGTAGATCCTCTGCCGTTCTGATGTTGTTGATGAGCATGTCCTTAAAGATAAGCGTTGGCTCTGGGATTTTCGGGAATATGATGTCTTTATGTCTGAAGGAAGAGAAGTGAATTCCAGGCCTCGGTAATCAATATTCAGTCATATTAAGTTTTTTTTTTTTTTTTAAATTGCCCATTTTTAACTTCTAACTGAAGACTGATCAGGTTCAATAGCATATGTGATTCACAGGACGTACAAATAGGATATAAAGAAATCGTAAAAATATACAATAACATATGTCATAATGCAATAATATTGTTTCACATTTGTTCTTTTCAAATAGAAGGGCAGAAAAATGAAAATCTAAATCATTCATCACCTTCTGAGCAGCACAAGAGAAACTATCAGGCAACAGGAAACTATGAGCGGGATAATAATGACAGCCAGCAATGCAGGCAAATTTGGATCTCTGTTCTCACCTACGAAACAGCACAAAGAAAAGCATTCAAGTCAACTATCAAAGACCAGAGGAAAGCTCATTTCATTTGCAGGATATGAAGTAATCGTACATAAACTACCATTCAGCAAGATTGTCCTGGAAACTAAAATTTTCTTTTTACTGTTTTACCCTTGTTGCAGGCTTCCTATTGCTTTTCCATAAAATATTAATTACCTTTCTAAAACTTTGACCATCTAAACAAAGTGATTATCATAGTTGAATATGATGCTAATTACTTGGCCCAGACGTACCATATTCCACCTCATCACTCAAGTCACTCTTCCCTGCACCACATTTGTCTGAGAAGTTGATCTGCACTCTGGCTCTGTACTTGCAGTTTGAGTCATAGTCCACTACATGCTTGCTATTGGCCATGTCCTTTTCTTGTACACTCTATAAACACAACAACAGAAAAATATAGGATTAGAAAATCATAGAATAAAAGAAGCTGGATCTTGTTTACCATGACATTATGCGCTACACTACATGACGCAATAATAGCTCCACCAAGTGGCTTGGTACATACTGCATTGTTTCATTTGACTTTTTTCATTTATTCTATACTCTTAAGCATTAAAGAGGGCAGTTTTAATGCGTATTTAAAGTTTTAGTGAGAATGAAAATACTTAATAAAGATCTTATACTATTAAATATAAAAAATACAGAACATGATTTACCTTATCGCACATGCTGTAAATGTAGTTGTATCTGTAGCACTGAGGTGCAAACTCATCTAAATCTGATACGGTTGTTTGAAAATGGAGAGACTGCCCAAATCTCTGGATTGTAAGTTGAGGTTTGTTTAGTTTCACTGCAAAGGAAGCCCAAAAAGACAATTAATTAGTCAAACAAACAAACAGAGTGGCAACTGACATTAGAAAATGTGAAAAATGTAGCTCATATTCTCTAATACAGCTATTGCAGTATGCAGTATAGGTTTGCTATGTTTCCTCAAGGTGATCAACTAATAACATTTCTCAAATAATTTCCTGTTGTGAAAATGACAACTCTCAACGTAATGTGCTGTATTTGTGAAAACTGGCTGTTTAACTGCCTTTCAATGCAGGTTTAAAAAAAAGTATATGTTCTATGCAAAAAGTGCATCTTTACCTAAATCTACTGGACGTTCATCCATGAATGTGTTGTTTACAGGTTTGCCCTTATAAGTGCCATTGAACAGGTAGAGCATGTTTGTCATGTGCTTGAGAAATGTATCGTGTATGACGCATTCTCCAATCTTCATCTCATTGCACTTTATTACCGTTTCATTCTGAGGTGACCTAAAACACATACATTTACAACCAATGCATGGATGAAAGGAATATAAACATCAAATGAAAGTGAAATATACACAACAATGCTAAGAAAATCAGTTACGTACCAGTAATAAAAACCAAGGTCTTTGACATCAACATCAGAATGCCAAGTGCACTTCAACCTGTTGTGGGAATACTCACAGCTCCTGTTTTTCACCAGCCTCACTGAAATAAATGTGGAGATTTCAAAATGAGGATTGAGGATGAGGATTCAATTTATGAATATGAAATTAATCTGTGGATTATGTAAGAGGTGAATCTTAATGCTTGAGTTCCTTGACTATGAAAATCAGTGGTTTATTCTTTAAGTCAAAAGAGCTTGATGGGCTATGAAAACTCACTGTAACATTAAGAACTCAAAGAGACTCAGTATGAAACATGACATCACAAAGTTGCATGCACATGAATGCATCAACACATGAACACCTATATTTACATGTCATTGTATGATATCGATTCCGTGATTCAGTTACAGTGAGGCAACAAGGGCAAAGCAGGAAAGACGCTATTATTCCTAAAAACCAGAAAAACAAACAATAAATATAAAAAAGCTGTTAATCAGCTGCTATTCTGCATAATATTGGTCGAACAATGTTTTATATTTTTTTTCCAGAGCAGGATGGCCGAAACACATGATTTCACAAAATTAAATTTAAAGATGGTAAATAACACCCTTTGAAAAAAGGCTGTTATTGCAGGATTGATGAGTTGAAAACTATATTGTGCTCAATAGCAAACCTGCAGCTCTTAAAAAGTAATTGTTATAAGATAAACTGTTCATCTTGTGACTTTCTTCTTAGGTAAAATGAAGTAAATACCATAACATGTAATAAAATAAAAATACCTCAATGACTTAAGACTGAATAAACTAATAAACATACTTCTCATGATCATAACTGAGACCACTGCCACCGGATCAATATGGAATGATTAAAAAAGGGATAAAGAACCAAAAAACATTTTACATCAGATAGCTGGCTATCATGCAGAGTACCTGGAGGTGGAGGGATGCTAATGTCCAAAGGTGGACTTTGGTATTTGCTTCCACAGTTTTCAGGGTTCACTGTAACACTGATGCATAGTCCGTTCTCATTGGAGATATTCAGTTTGCAGGTCATGTTTTGGACCCTCCTGGTTTCTGTATTTTTGGCTCCTGACATGTCTTGTTTGGCTCTTTCAGAACAGTCCTGTTGATGACAAAGGATTTGCATGTTAATTATCACTATAAAATACAGTCTGTTTGTACTTGTGTTCATTTTGTGTTACTGTGTGTGTGTGCATTACTCCATACTAAGTAAGGATGAGTCACTTGTTTCTAACGAAAACCTCCCATTATTCCTTTCCAAAATATTTTCACTAAAGCTTTCCCAAGATGATAAGACCATCAAAAATTATTTAAAAATATTCTTTACTAGGCACAAAGATGTAAAATGTTAATATATTTTAGGGATTTTTTGTGCATAAATTGAATTACAATGCAAAGCAAGTGGTTACATGCTGAACAAGCAGTGCCTGCAGCTCCAAAAGGAAACACAAGAGCATAAGTAAAGTGGCATGTTGTTAGACAAATGAATATGCATTTTTAATCTCTTTCCTAATAACGACATTGCTCACACAGACACACACACAGACACACTGGTTTCCATGTTTTATGGGGACTCTACATAGGCGTAAAGTTTTTTAAACTGTATAAACTGTATTTTCTATCCCCTCACACCTAAACCAACCTCTCCTGCATTTTTTAGAAATTTCAAAACTTCTTCTCTATGATTCATAAGCTTGGTTTTCCTAAGGGTTGACCAAACAAAGTCGAGAGGGTTCCTTGAGCTGAAGGGATCCCCCCAATTGGGTGTGGATTCGCATGCCGTTAACGGAATTATCCGTTAAAATTTTCATGGTTTCCATAGACTTCAGCTTTAAAGCGGTTTCTCCCGTCCCAGGTACCAAACCATGGAGCTCTGCTTGACAAACTAGTAATTACACCATTGAATCAGTTATCTGCATTATATGTTTCTGAAAACATAATTCTAATCGGCGGCTATTCGCCGATACCGATATATCGGCGGCAGGTTCATATCGGCCGATAATATCGGCAAAACGATATATCGGTCGGGCTCTAATATTTTGTTCCATATTATTTTCAATCAACGTAAACTCAGCACACCTGAAACGACGATAGGTGCATGGGAACAAAATCAAACAAAAAGTTGAATCAAAAATAAGTAACGAACCTATACACTATAATTACTTGCTAATTCTTAAACTTGTCAGTGGACCGCAACGTTGCGTTTAATAAAGTTTAAGAATTAGCAAGTACTGATAGTGTGTGGGTTTGTTACTTATTTTTGTTCCATATTATTTTAAAATTTTCAACACAAACACAATCACAAAAAAAGTTGCTAAGAATCCAAACAATAGAGTTCCAGAACTTGCTTTGTTTCCTCTTCCTCTCACTTTGACAAACCTTGTTATTGTGCATAATGTATGATGAGGGTCTTAGACTTAAAAGCTAGTCTAATCTAATGGTATGATTTAAATCAATGTCATATTAAATAACTGGTTTTATTAACAGTTTTTCTAATTAAATACAGCCTGTGTCAAACTTTATGATGTCAGTACATATTGCTGTTTGCTGACCCAACCGGTTCTCCTAGACGGAAGTGACTTTTCAGAAGTACTATGTTAAACGCTGAAATTCCCTAAAATGCCACAGGTACCAATAATATCAACCATAGATCATCCAAATCAGATAATCTGTGTGTAAGTACATGTGTAACATGTAGCTACATAAGTATTTGAACACAATATGTTTCATACGTGTGCCGGTGAGAACTGTGTAAAGGGAAAAGGGCAAAGAGAGATAAATACACACATAAATTAAAGTAAACACGTGTGATGAGAAAACAACAAACCCAATGTAGACTTTGACTTATGTGGGGAAGAGCTGTAGCAATAAAGTATCAGAAAACGCTAAAGTACATCAGACCTAATTTTGTTTTACTGACTTCAGAAGGACAAAAACACACTATAAACTCCAATTCAGTGTTTGTTCAGGGCTTCTCAGACTTGATAAATTGCGTGGTTATAGAGAAAAACTGCTGCCTGTACTACACAAAGTGTGCTAGGGTCACTTATACTATGATCTGTTCTGGTTTGACTGGAGTGAAATGTGGGACAACAAAACTATTTTCTTTGTTTCGTTGTTACTGTCATGACAGCATACATCAAGTAAAATATTTTAAACAGCATTTATTTTATGCATGCATATGGTTTTTATTGCATAACATTAACTGAGTCCATATGATTAATTTAATTTACTCAGTTGTTTAAGGTAAGTGGTTGCAATCAAATTGATTTGATCTACATTTAAATAAACAAATTTAGTTCAAATAAAAAACTAAAACCAAAAAAACATTTAGTAAATTGAACAATCTTTTTTTTTTCAGTGTACTTTTTAAACGCTTCTCTGTAAAGTCTTGTCTCCCTTCATCCTCCTGTGTTCTGCCCCAAGGTGTTTTAGAGTGTTTTAAAGGAAAATACATCTGTGCTAGAAAGCTTCTGAACCCTTAAAACGTTCCGTATTTCTACATACATTTTTGACATCCATCTCATGTGATATAAATAATGTGAATAAATAAGTGAAATTATACATTATTAGCAGTCAGGGCCTAATGGTTAAGGGGTCGGACTTGTAACCCAAAGGTTGCAAGTTCAAGTCTCAGGTCTGGCAGGGATTATAGGTGGGGGGAGTGAATAGTATCCGCTCTTTGCCTTCAGTATCCGGAGTTGACCAACATGTTATCCTATAAACGCACCTATAACCTTCAATAAGTGTATATGACCCCGGACCACAAAACTTATTCGGGGTATATTTGTAGGCATAGCCAAGAAAAAACATTGTAGGTCAATAATGATTGATTTTCTTTTATGCTAAAAATCATTGGGATATTAAGTAAAGATCATGCTCTATGAAGATATTTTTTAAATGTCCTACTGTAAATATATTAAGAACTTCATTTTGGACCACTTTAAAGGCGATTTTCTCAGTATTTAGATTTTTTTGCACCCTCCGATTCCAGATTTTCAAATAGTTATATATCGGCCAAATATTGTTGATTTATAAATCTCAATTTAAAAAAAATTGACCGTTATGACTGGTTTTATGGTCCAGGGTCACATATAATTTCTGCGCATCAGCTCAGAGGAATTCTGGTCCAATCCTCATTAAACACTGCTTAAACTCAGCTACATCATTGGGCTTCTTTAGCTGGAATTGCTCTCCTCAAGACAGCGTTTCTACTGGATTCAAATTTGGCTTCGACTTTCAAATTAATTTCTTATTAAACTATTTAATAGCAGTGTACTATCCCCCAATAGTGCGGGAACTGCTAAACTCACTCAAACTTAGCCTTTAAATGAACTGATACCAAAAGTTCACATACTTATTCCATAAATAATTAAATAATAATTGAAAAATAATAATGATTCAATTACATCTCAAAGTGCTTGATAGGATCTGATCACAGCATATCTCTCTCTCTATATATATATATACGTAGATATATTAGGGCTGGGACTAAAATTTCTAATTTTTACGGAACGATAGAGAGTCTTAAATCCCAAAATCGATTAGTCCTGTTTTCAGTTAATGGATGGAACGTTAAAGGGCACTTCCCATCCAATATATCGCAATAAGTATTGTGCTTTGGTGCTTTTAATATGAAACAAAGTCTGATTTCAAATTCTGTCCATTGTATTGTAGTGTTTAAACAATAAATGCCATTTTGGCGTGTTTAATGTGTAGTGACAGATCGCTGTAGCGCCTCAGACCAACAGACGCGGCAGCGCGAGGCACACATGAACTAATCATCTCCACATTAATACCAGCTTCAGCACAAAATAAACATAACTAAACATCCGAAGACAAGTTAAAAGAAAGAGTACAACTTTAAAATCCGTATCCTGTCTCATGTAATCACTCAATCAGTGTTTCAGCCGTGCAAAGACATCTAATGGCTGTAAACATGGTGTCATGTAGGCCTAACTTCACATTTTACTCAGAAAAAACCATATCGTTGACTAAACTCTTTAGTCAATAGAAATAAACTGGCAAGAGTGGCTTTTTTGCTAATATATCCCAATACATATCATTATACATTTTACGCGTCAAGAGGTATTTAGTTGAATAATTCAAGTTTTTATGACAGCCACCATTATGTTTATATAAAAAAACGAATTGAAGTAGAAATATTATGTAATTGTAACTGTTATTTTTAAAAACTTCATTAAGTGTAATTTTAACGAATCAGTCAATTTTAACCTTCAATATATAGTAATGTAGTACCAACGGACTCTCATATTTTACAACATTAGTTGAGAGATTTTTTTTTTTTTCCTTGAGAAAATTTGGCATATACTGTACCTGATATACAGTATATAAAAAATTATTGATATTGAATCAAAATAGTCGATATTGGAATCGAAATCGCCTTGGTAATCGCACGAATCGCAAGCTTGTGTCCAAAACCCACCTAATACAGTATTAGGCTATATATATATATATACAGGGGCGTAGATTACGCGGGGACGTGTCCCCCCCACTTTTAATATCAAGTCAATTCGTCCCCCGCACTTTTTTCTAAATTCCTAATATGGACAAAAGCGTTCAGCTATCACTTTATGAAAACAGTTGTTTTCAGAAAAAACAGAAACGTTTGGAAACATGAAAACTTTAAACATACGATTGCGACAATATGGTTTATTTTTGTTTGTCTCACCTCTCCTGGTAATAAAGTATATGAACAATGCAGTGCTAGCTGAAATAGCATTTATTACAGTATAGAAACCATTCTTCCTTATGTGATTAAAAAGTGTTTGTAGTATATAAACAATTCATTATTATTGGTTATTGTCCAGCAGTTAGCTGAGTTCTACGCCATTCAAAGCTAACTGAAGAAAAATTAAGTTGGCATACACTACCGTTCAAGAGTTTGGGATCAGTAAGATTTTTTATATTTTTTTAAAGAAGTCTCTTCTGTTCACCAACAATGCCTTTATTTGATCAAAGTACAGCAAAACATAAACCTTTGAAATATTTTACTAGCTCTTTCAATCTGGTTTCTATTTGATATATTTTTTAATGTAATTGATTGTGCGTCACAACTATTTGTTTTTGCAGCATTACTCCAGTCCCACTATCCTTCAAATCATTCGTATTCTGATTGCTGCTCAAACAACTTTATAATAATAAGTTGTAAAAGGTGAGCGCAATCCATATTAGAATGATTTGTAGAAGTACATTTGACACTGAAGACTGGAGTAATGATGCTTAAAATTTAGCTTTGATCACAGCAATAATTTTAAAATATATTCAAATAGAAAAGCAGTTCGTTAAATAGTAAAATATTTCACAACATTACTGCGTTTGCTGTACTTTGGATCAAATAAGTGCAGGTTGGTGAGCAGAAGAGACTTCTTTATAAACATTAAAATCCTCCTGTCAAAAACTGTGACTGGTAGTTATATATTACAGAACTGTATATTTATGTTTTATATATATTTTTATTTTTATATAATATAGATATATAACATTTCTGTCTCCCCCTCACTCGAATGATGTACGTATGTATGTATGTATGTATATAGAAATATAACACATTTTTAAGAGTTCACAGACTTTCTAGTATCCCAGCGGAAATACTTCATTAAAGGGGTCATATGATGTTGCTAAAAAGAACATTATTTTGTGTATTTGGTGTAATGAAATGTGTTTATGCGGTTTCAAGTAAAAAAACACATTATTTTCTACATACTGTACATTGTTTCTCCTCTATGCCCCACCTTTCTGAAACGCGTCGATTTTTAAAAGCTCATCGGTCTGAAAAGCGAGGTTTGTTGTGATTGGCCAGCTATCCAGTGTGTTTTGATTTGCCGAATACCTCAAGCGTGTGACTGATATGTTACGCCCCTTACCATACTGTTGATACCGTGTCCGGCCGGAGCGACGAGAAAAAAAAAACATGAAAACCCATTATAAACGAAGCATTTGTTGCATCAAGTGGGGACATAATTACTGATTATAATGACTTATACTGTCTTTTTATGCGTTGCATTGCATCGCGCCGCGTAAACATAAAACTCTGTCTGCATTTGTGATCAGAGAAATGACAAACAACTAGTGCTACTCTACACTGCCCAAAACTTGATTCGCGTTTGAATCATCAGTGGCAACGGAAAACACAACGGGCTGGCGTGAGGGGAAGCCACGGCTTAGCGTGCGCTGAGGCCGGGATAGAATGAGCTGAGGCAGGCTGGACTCCGCTCTGTCCACGGTGAAAGTTGATGTATTTCCTCAGCGACCAGCAGGGATCCGCTCTAGGCATGACGAAGCGGATATCGTCCTCTTTTGAAGACCAAACAAAGTAGTTTCACTTTCACAAACGAAACACAGTGCCTTCAGACATGACTGCAGCGTCAACAAAACTACAGTGAGAATAAAAGTTCGCCTTCTTTCTTTGCGTGAACATTTGGGCGCGTTATGCAAATATTCCCACATAGTGAGGTAGTTATGTGGGGGCGTGTTAGAACGAGCCGATTTAGGGGTGTGGCTGACTCTGAACTTTAATAAAGAATATCTCTTTTGGATTTGAGACGTTAGTGTTTGCAACTTTACAGATCTTCTTTACGCACCAAGAGCTCGTAACACTCCAAAGAGAAAGGAAAATTTTAAATCGCATCATATGACCCCTGTAAATAAAATACTGACACACCGGAGATGGTGCGCGTTTCAACCGTGTAGTTCACTTTGCAATCTGGCTCCAGATCCTTCGGCTTTTCCCATGTAAGATTAAGTGTGAAAGGTGTTTCCCATTTGAAGGTTAGGTTCCTGGGTGGAGGGAGCTCTGTGGGGTTCAAGAGGAGAGGAACAAGGTTATGAAGACCGTAGGAGAAAGGAGAGAAACATAAAATAAAAACAACCTTCAACAAAAGTAGTAGCGGTAGCCTACTACCATTCTGTTGTTTGTAGTAGTAACTTAATAAACTACTACGGGGAGCAAGTTGAGACAAGAATTAGGTTTAGTCGTAACACACTGGTGGGCGTTCTTCAGGAGAAGGTCTCTTGACGTCACAGGTTTCGGGAATTATACAGGATATCCCGCACGCGCTGTCATAGGAAAACTTCAACAAACAGCAGTAAACCCACCTGACGCGCCTTCAACTCCGACGAACATGAGTGAGAGAGAGAAGCATATAACTAAGGAGATATCCCAAACGCGAAACATCCTGTTGAAGATTTTATCGGATGTTCTGTGTAAAATCCAATGTGAAGTCCCGTAATCCTGTGCTGATGTACTCAAAAACGCGATGTTTTTCCTTTTTTCCTTTACTTTTTAAGTGGTTGTACTCGTGCTCGACACAATAATTCAGCAGTACATAGACGATCGACGCGTCCGTCAGCCTCGAGCTCAAAGCCAAAGAGTGACTGAGCTTGTTGCACACAGTGACAGTGTCAGACTGCAGTGGGTGGAGTGTGTGAACTCACTCACTTTCACTCACTCACTCTCACTCACTCACATGCTCTCCATGGATTAAAGAGAACCAATTATGATACAGTAAGAATCACTGTATTAAAAATATATATAAATCAATTAATTAATTACTCTAAAACACAATGCAATGCAGTGTAAAATACAAAATACAAGTAAAACATCTGTACAAAAAATAAATAAATACAGTAAATTCCTAAAGATAGGCTACATATTTATAATACATAGGCCTACATACATAACTACGTATGTACACAATAGACAAACCAGACAAATATGTAGTAGGCCTATGCTAAATAGCATTTTCCAGGGAATGAAATATGCCAATTTGCATATGTTAGAAAGACAATAACGGGAATAAAGATGTATTCATTTATTGGCACTTTAATACATTCCTGTTAGAATGAAACACTGCCGATTGTTAAAATGAAGGCATTCATTTGAATATAAAGAAGCTAGCCAATTTATTTATACGTTTATAAAAGTGGAAACTTCACATCAACCACAACAGAAAAGTAATTCATTAATAATTGAACTTTCATAACATTGATCAACAAACATGATTTTCAGCATGACAATAATTCACTGTTTTTGTCATCAACATGTTGTTGTTCTTTGTCCTACACAACATTTGTAGGCCCAGCCATTTTCTTGTACAAATCAGTACAGATTCAACAACTGCAACTCTTCCACTGCCTAAAACATCAAGACTAGACTGTTATGAAGCAGACATCATGATGGATTAGTCATGTTATCCATTAAACTGCAATAACCAGTTACATGTCAGATCAGATACTCACAGTAAAACCTTCCATAAGTGTAAGACTACTATATTAATCATCCCCAGTGTCCCTCAGGCAACAAAACGGATTGTGGACACCTTGGAAAAATTATATGGATATGAATTTTAAAAATGCATCTTTAATGTTTCTAATGCAAAGGTAATACATTCTCACAGGAGTAAAGGCTCAAATCTGAAACCTGTTTTACAGACAAGGGTCACAGATTTGATCTAACGTGTTTTTTGCAAGTATTTTCCCACAATTTGTGTGTGTGTGGAAAATAGACACGTCTTGGGAAAGCAGTATTTTTCTAAAAGAGCTCAGAATAAACATTACCAAAGACTTTTTTTTTTTTTTTTTTTTAGAAATATCTTACTTTATCTTAGATTACAATCACATAGGGAAAAAAAAAAACATTCATACATTAAATGCTGACAAAACTTGAAGGAAATTATGAAACTATCTTCGGAAACAGCAGCTTGTCTCAATCTATCATCTTTATCGCAAATTCAGTGTCCATTGCTGACAGATATTTTATTACTAGACATAAAATGCTGACTTTGTTACGATATAATGCTTGCAATACTTCCTTTGTCAATACCTGCATACAGTTCATGCACCCGCGCTCACGCACACACACACACACACAGAATTTACAACAAATGGACAACTTCCTATATAAATCCACACACCCTCTGTTTGCAATTTGCATATTCAGTGCAGAAAGGTCTAATGAGTAGGCCTACTAACAGCATTTTTGAGCATAAATCATCCCTTGATAGGCTGTACTGGCTGTAACCATGGGCAGTTACTATGGACCAGCCCAACAAAAAACAAATGTTTACAATGGGAATCACAAAAATCTGCTTAAACTGAATATCAATATGCTGTTACATTCTGCAGTATATCATTCCTGCCGACAAAGTCAGCTGTTCTCTACCATCTGGGGTATGCATTCATTTTAAAAATGCTTTACATATATATATTTATATAGTATCATTGCAAGTCCAGCCTATTTCGATTTCCCTGAATGACAGAAATTATGCACAATGATCTTAGTTCATTCTTACAAACGTGCAGCCAGTCAGTAACCACCGCAGTGATGTGTACTACTGAAAATAGGGAAGAGGGATGGTGTGATTTGACCACATACAGTATCTAGTTTAAATTATTCTTTTCGGCAGTAGACAACCATGTTTCTTCCAAACTACGCAACATGTAGTTTGCACCAAGCATCAACCAGAAATTAGGGAAAAGTCAACAAAATAATATTATAATCATGATTTTGTTCAGTAAAAATGTCAATAATTCAGTAATTATATAAATAATTTAAAAAGTCAAACTTTTATTGTACCATTGTTTTCACCATTTAAAAAAAATATAAAACAAAATAAATAAAAAAATGTACCTCCCATATACTTTTCTAGCTTTAAATGAAAGTTTGTAATGTTATTTTTCATCTCGAAAGCTAGTTGGCTTAATTTTTATCTTATAACCAAGTCATTTTCAGAAGATACTGTACACAGAGAAAATGAATGGCAAAAATACTTTCAGAACCAAGGCCTATGAAAATGTGGGCGTTTACTTATTTTACTTTTATTTTTACAATTGTGAATTTAATAATTCGGTACAATGATTAAGTTATGAGCTTTATAATCACCTGTCATTTTCAGGAAATAAAACGGTCAATGTAAAACTAATTTAATATGGAAACATTAGGCATATAGTATAAACTGTCTAGTTGATCTTTGGTGTGTTGGGTGCTCTACACTGCACGTTTTGTTTCCAGTGACATCCCTGCAGTTTAAAATAGACAGATTGGCTGAGATGCAAAACAGATTGTACATCACAGAGAAAATGTACTGTCAAAATGTAATAGCATTGGTAACAAATTTTACTTAAATGTGACATATTTCATAGAATACAAGAACAAAGAAAACTGGATTTTATACATCGATAACTGGATCATGAAAAGTGGTCATAGAGATGATTGGATACATGGTCTATAAAAAAGCCCAATTCCATCACATAAAGAAAAATCTTTGGTAAATCATAAATATGACATGAAAAGATGATGCTATTTATACAAAATAGTCAAATTATACCATACTAAGACATAACTATTAGATAAACAAAGTTTAAATTATGAGATAAAATGATAATTATGACAAACACTTCAAATGTTTGACTATTTATCACATATTAGGACTATGTCCAAATTTTGACTTTTTATTTCATAATTTCAACTTTTTCAACTTAATGTCATTTTTTACTTTTATCTCACAATAATGACTTGTGTCATAATTGACATTTTATATCATCAAAATGACTTGGCATATTATAATTTTGACTTATGTCATAATTATGATTTAAGAAAGCATGGCTTTTTTTCTTATCTGGTGGAAATAATGGTAAGTGAGTAAGTTGAAAAATAAGGCGGCCAAAAAAAAAAAAAAAAATAGAAAAGCAACAATGCTGCAAACATGATAAGACCAGGAATGTGAATTAAGAAAATAAATTGGGTCAATTTGGACTTCATGATGGCTTTAAAATGAACTGTAAAAGCAATATGTACACAAACTTGCTGTACACAATAAGTAAAAAAAACATGGCACGGAAAATGCTGACATTCTCGTAGCCTGAAGAGATGCTTGCTGAAGGCCTAGAATCTTGATTTGTACATTCAGTTGTGAGGAGAGCTGATAATCCAGAACAATCAGGAGCAACCGTCAGGTTCTAGCTCAGGTCAGTGGAGGTTCCACTGATAGCACGGAACACGTGAAGAGAGTTCTGCAGCAGGGAACGCATCATATCCTCCTGGAAGATCTGAGGGGTGGCAGATGAAAACAGGATAAGGATTTCGGAATGAAATGGGAGCTTTGGAGTCATGTTATTAGCTGATAACAGAATATCATTTTAGGATATAGCAACTGCATGCACAAATATTTCAAAGAAAAGAAGACAAATACTTTTGTGCAACAAAAGTGGTTACCTAAAACTCAATCTATATGACACGGCAGCATAATGAAGAAAAACAGAGACACATTAGAAGCAGAAGTAGGACAGCATTACATTCACAATAACACCTCAAACAAAGAGAAGAAAAATAGCACTTTACAACCGATTACTTGGGTTTAAACTCCTAAGTACTTGTTTTAACAAGTGACCTACAAACTTTGAAACAAATTACCACATACACACTTCCAATAGCAGTTCAGTTTTTAATAATCATGATGACACAGTAAGCCATAGTTACAGAGACAAACACTCGCTTGCTGCAATTCTGCTGGTGGAAACTACTGTGTGTTTAGACTAGGAACTAATCTATTTCCAAAAGTCTTCATAGAATTTTATCCGGTCTTGACAGAAGATGAGCGCTGTGTTGAAAGTACAAGTGTTTCCAAGAGCTCTGACATGCACTTAAAATAATGTGATTGTAATCTGATGATGATGATTTGTGTGAGAGAGAAAGTACATTCACATACAGGAGACTGCCGAGTTCATCGCATTAAAATTCATATGTATTAGGGATGGTTCCAACCTGGGGGGGGGTGGGGGGGGGGGGGGTGGGGGGGACCGGGTATCGGCTCCAATACTGCCATTCTTTGCCTGATCGGGTATTGGTCAGACAGGGCCGATCCAAATCCGATATTGTGCATACTATTGTGTGCTACTGTTAAGCCGCACAACAGGCATAAAAGCATTATAAAGCACAATAACGTTTTTGTGAACTATATTCCAAGTCTTCTGAAGTTTATCGTTGCTTCTAAATCATGTTACTTGCTTCTGGTTGTCTGTTAGAACAAAACATGGGAGTATAAAAGACTAGTTTTTATCGCACACAGTAACTGAAATTTAAAAACGGAAACGAAAGCCAAACTGTTGCACCCTATATTAAAACACTATACAACATACAAAATCTCTTCCCTTTGGTGCTTTGAACTTTTAATACAAGTGGAAGCGCTTGGCTACCTGAAAATTTACTTTAATAAATGTCTTTTTCATTTTTTTAGTAATTTATTTCTATATAATATACTGTTTTTTCAGAATGGATTTTAATACAATGCAAATATCATGTGTTAACTAAAATGAAACCAGATTTCAGTGCTACACTTTTATTTGTGTCCCCACTAAATATGTTTTTTTTTTCACTAATCCTAAATATTTGGATTTATAAATTATGTCACTGATTTTCTAGAATACTTCTGCTGCTGAACTTATCCACTAAAACCTAGTTATAATATACTTTTGGTCATGATTCTGTACTATCTTTTTCATATTTTTATTTACTTTTCTTTATATGTCTCCAGCAACCAAGTAAAAAAGAGAGGCCTCCATACAAAGGACATGAGCCCCTGCTCATTACAGCAGCACTGGCTTATATAATGAAACACACAGTGCAGCACAATCATATTGGGGGCCACTGAGTCCCTGGAATGCTGAATTACACATCCACAGTTAGGGAAAGGGTTAGAAAGAGAGAGAGAGAGAGAGAGGATGGAAAGACAGAAAAGTCAAGCTCTGATATTACAGCCTCATCATCCTAATATCATTTGCAGTATGGAGAAAAATCACATAGGGAGCAGAATGCAAAGATAGGGAGGGGGATAAGTAATCTGACACCCAAACATATGAATATTATGAGTCAGTTCTTTATAGTGACTTAAAACCCTACAGTGGGAAAACAATGTAGCTTGATTCCCAAAATAAGTGATGCTAGTCGTCAGTTATTTTTAGTGTATCAGTAAACCTACAGCACATTCATTGTACTCCAACATCACCTAACAATAAATCTGTTGTTTTGTTATTGTTCTTTTTAGTGAATCAAAAAACATTTAGTGCAACCAGTGTAATCTGATTCTCAAATGAATGATTCTAATGAGTTGTTTCTTTTTTAGTGAATCAAAGATCTACAGAACAACCAGTGTAGTCTGATTCCCAAGTTAATGATTTAAAAGAGTCATTTTTAGTGAACATTTTTAGTGATTTTAGTCAGTTTAGTTTAACACCCGAATAAATGAATGATTCTAGTGATTTTTTTAGATGAATCAAAAAACAAACAAAAAAACAATGTAGTCTAAATTAATTGGATATATTTAGTGAATCAAACACAACTTACAACTCACTGTCCGACTTTCATCACAGATTGGTTGTTCGTATGAAAACATATAAAAATGCACATTATAAGTTTTGTAAGTAGTGTTTTATAAAAATGAATGAAATACGAACTACATTTTTGTTTGCAGTATTGTTTTTAACAGTATGCGTTAGGCCAGCTATTGAATTGCATTAACATCGCATCCTAAAAACTTAAAGAGTAAAGTCATTCGAAAGTATGTGTGAACATTTTACCTTTTTTTTTTTTTTTAAAGTATCTCATCATTTGGCAATAAAATTGTATATACTTTTTCCAAATCGGTGTTGAAACATCTGGAATCGTAAAGAGAAATTAGAATCAGCGCTGTTAAATTCTTTACGATTTCTCATAGCATTGTATTACAGACTTAGCGGGATTTTGCTGAGAAATAATTACTCTTGATAACGTTGTTTATTTGCAGGCACTGTCTACTTGTTTTAACTTCTGTTTAACTAAAGAATTATGCAAATCACATAACCGCATAAACACCCATAAAATATGCTGACCCTGTTTTGCAGGCGCTTGGTGAATAAGATACAGGGTAAAATATGGTATGCAACTGTTTAATGAATTCACCCCAGGTCTCTGAGCTCAAATTCACTAAGGCAGGGAGCCAGCTTGTTCCTGAGATATTTTGTTTATTTGCATCTTGGAATGATTTTGATTACAATCTAGGGAACGGGGATCAAAACAGGCTGAGAGGGAAATGCTGTCCCACTCGGGTTTTCATCTGTGCTTCAGTTCTTTCTGACCCATAATTTTTCTCTTTGTTCCAGTTCATCCAGAGAGTTTTGCTTACCCTGTGGCTAAACACCATTATCTAAATGTGTACAATAATTAAAACAGGTGTATACAACACCAGTATAATTAAAAATGCATTCTAATACCCAAAAGTATTTAATTACAGGATTTATGAGCAGAATGCAGCCATTGGTTACTTGGTGGTGATCTATGCCACGCCAATGTGAGTGTGACGCCAGGATTTCAGAGGTGTCTGTGGCATTCTGAGGAAAAGCTCCCACCCATTTCCTGTCATTCTTTGTTGTATTAGCATCATTAAGATGTATAACAGTGCTTGCAGCCATTCCTCAATGCCCTGTAAGGCTGTGTGCTGGTTGGAATTGCAGTATGACTTGAATGCACAGTAATCTATCATTCCATAAATCAGATGTGTAATGCAAGACTGTATTATGCGTAAATTATAATATTTTTGATCGCCATGTTAGGTTATTTATCTCATTCTATGCAAAATTCAGTGTAAAAACAAGTCCGTCCTCCTTGTGTTTTGTTGTCACATTTTCAGAAATCTTCTTTTTGTTACTCTTGAATGGTGCTTTTGTGGAAATTTAATTTTGCGTGCTAAATATGTCATAAAAGCAATCGTGAACATAAGGTCTTGTGTATGTATTATGAAAATTTTCATTTTCGGGTGAACTATGCCTTTATAAATTAAACTGTAAAATGTTTTTTACACAAAGGTTTTTTTGCACAAAAAAACCCGTCATATATTTGCTAAAATTATTATTTTCAGCCCTCATTCTGAAATGATCCGTTTTGGGGGGCATCTCCTGTAAGTCTTGTCAGTAAACTGCCACTGTTGTGAAATGTCATTGCCTGGGAAAAAGTATCAACACCCCGCTATTTCATGTGAGTACAAATTATAAAACCATTATCCATAATAAAACCTTTAAATTTACAAACATTGTGAAATTGTTTACTTACGCTTTGTGATGTACCTGCTGTCAGATACAAACAGTTGCCTTCATTCTTTCAAACACATGTAATTTGCTATGTTTTCCATTATAGGGGCGCGCTATCTGTACAAACGTCCTCGTCAAATCTCTGAACAAACATGCTGGGATGGCATTAAAAATACACTATTCACTTGCAGTCTGTTCCTTTACTTTTCCATTTGTCCTGTTGTCAGTAGTAGCTCAAGTGTGTCAGAAACTGAACTATACTATTAAAAAATGTCAGAAACTGAACAAGCATCTGTGTACTGTATCCAGTGTAGACAGCGTCATTGATTATAATGGGTTCCATTTGCTTTTGACACAGCACAGATGTTAGCCGTTAAGTGACTGAATGTCAGTGGGCGGGGCCTATTGTGCGATGATGTAAAACTATTCTTCGATGTCTTGTTCTAGAGGCAGTCGTATGTAAATGTATTTGCCCATGTGACATCATAAATCCCACAACATCCAAATGAGCCATTTTTGGAGCTTGGTTACATAATGTTTTTTTAATACTGAGGAGGATGTTTAAAAACTTGCATGATGTTTTAATGGTACAAATACTTCTTAAATGATTAAGGGAATGTCATGACCCCTTTAAATGTGCACTTGGACTTAGTTGGGAGAATAAGAATCCATTCTGGATTTTGGATTTGAAAGCTGTGCATGGACAAGGAATCTCTCTGTGGTTGGGAGTGCAACTTAAGTTTAAAAACTTGGAGTGACTTCAAAGGTAGATCTTTGCATCATGGAGATTTATCGATCAGTGGGAGGAAGTGTTCTATATGAGATGTTTCATAGTTTCCAGGTGCTGACTCAACAGTGTGGTGGAAAAATCTCTCTAAGGCATTAACACCATCTATTTTCAGGTGCATTC